>PVJL010020792.1:0-11496 GCA_004026885.1 Lyroderma lyra
GGGGGAAGGGATCTAGGGGGAAGGGATCTGGGAAAACATCCCCCAAGAAGGGACAGAGGACCCAGGGGGCTCCCCATGTGACCACAGGCTCTGAGCACACACTCAGGGGTCTGCTCCTCGGGCCCCGCGCGTGTCCCTGGAGACAACCCCAGGACACATACGAGGACACGTGGACGTGTGGCCGCTGCTGAGGAGACACACTGTTCTGATGTCACAGGACACGGGGCTGTCCCCGCCCGGAGCGCCCAGGACTCAGCCGGGGGGGTGTTGGCAGCCCAGAACCCCCGGAGCCCCAGCGGAAGCCCCCTGACCCGGCAGCCACCTGCCGCCACCCAAGTGTCCCACGTCACCACAGGGATGGTGATGGGGGCTCGGCCACAGCTGGATATACATGCCTAGCCCTGATGTCACCTGAGGGAACTGCGGGCTCGGTCCCTGTCCCCTGGTGACCTGCACAAAGCTGCGTCAAGGGACAGCCTGCAGTTGTTCCCACAGATGCACGCTCTTCGTTGTCACCTAGAAAGGACACGAAAAACGTGTCGTACGTGAGACACGGGGGCGGGGGGGAACGTCCGAACGGGGGCCGGCGACCGTCTTCCAAATCGCCCCTCAGAGCTTGGGGCGCAAGGATGTGCAGACGGCGTGAGCCTGATGGTCCCGCGAGGCTAGGGGGCCCGTGTCGGGCAGGGCGGTGGCACGTCACCACCCGCGAGCCCTCTCCTATGACGTGTGTGAGGACGTCGTGCAGGAAAGCCTCCGTCGGAGGACCCCGAGCCCTGAGCGCTGACTGCGGCTGGTGGCTGTCCTGGGGTCACGCAACCCCATCCTGACAGCCACCTGCTCCCGCACCGCCGTCCTAGGGGACACGGACGTACAGTGTCAGGTCCGCGGCCGGGAAAGGGGAGCCCCTGCTGGGGGGAGCTCCTGCACAGAACGGGGAGCCCCAGCACAGAGGGGGGAGCCCCTGCACAGAGGGGGGAGCCCCTGCACAGAACCGGGAGCCCCGGCACAGAGGGGGGAGCCCCGGCACAGAGGGGGGAGCCCCAGCACAGAGGGGGGAGCCCCGGCACAGAGGGGGGAGCCCCGGCACAGAGGGGGGAGCCCCGGCATGGGGGGGCCACCTCGCGCCGTGGGACCTCGCAGCGGGGGGCTGTGGGCTTCCTGGCCGGCAGCCCCGTGAGGCCCTCCGGACCCGGCATCCGACGCAGCGCGCCCCGCAGCCACCCGGCCCTGCACCCCGGGACCCCCACAGAAGGTGCCACAGCCAAACACAAAGCAAAACACAAAACTCTCGTTTTTAAATTTCCTCCTTTAGCGTCTCTGCGTCACGAGTCAAATCCTTGAAACTGGGAAGTGGAGTGCGGAGCCCGGACTCCTGCAAGTGGCCGACCTGTCCCCGGGGGCGGGGCTTGCTGGTGGCCCTGACCCCAAACGCCCCCTGGGACCCCCCTCCGTGCGGCCGGGCTGCTCCCGGGCTCCCTCCGGTGGCCGACGTGAGGACCACGGGCGGTCAGGACCCTGCAGCCATCGCTCCTGCCCCCCGACGCCCCGTCCTCGGGGTGCGGTCAGTCAGGACAGGAGCCGGTCAGGGCCCAGGACCCCGCCTGACCCTGTCTGTCTCCAAAAGGAAGCCCCATGGTGGCCGCTCCCTGCACGAGGGCAACACTCCAACAACGAAGACCTGACTGTCACCAGCTCGGACAGAACCAACGTGCCGAGCGGTTGGTGACTGTCCCCACCCCGAGGGGCTTCTAGAAACGCGAGGCACGTGGGCCCAGGAAGCACAGACAGGCTGGCGGGGACGGGGGGACAGACAGACAGACACGCGTGGAGCCAGCGCTCCGCCCAGAGAGACGGGGGCAGTGTGAGGGCGGACGCGGCCACCTGTCACCCGGGCGGCCGTGCGTGGCCCCAGGAGATGGCCTTCCTCGCCAGGGGTCTGCTGTCCCACAGGGTGACGTGGACATGGGAGCCGGGGCAGCGATTTCCTGAGGGTGTCCCGTCGTCGACTCTGGGCTGGAGGAGGCACGTGGGGGCCAGCGGTAGCCGGGTGTCCTGGGGCGCCCCCCTGGGCATCCCCTCCTGGGAGGGGGGCCTGTCCTGTCCTCGGGGGTGTCTGGGCCACCCTGTCACGGGAACACGGAGGGGCCACAACACGCCTGCGTGAACCAGAAGGGGACAGGGTGCACACAGCCCCACCGCGGTCCCACGGTCCCAGGGACACCGGCGTCACAGGTCTCACGTTGGACCGTCACCACCGCATGCCAATGCCGCCCTGCAAGGTCTCGCCCCTCAGTGGGGACCGTCGTTTCTGCGGCACTGTGCCCGGGACCGGGGGCCACGCTCGTACAGAGGTGTCGGCCGGGCAGTGCCCAGCACAGCGGGCTCCGAGCGGGAGGGGAGGCGGCGGTCTGGGGGCCGCGGTGGTCCCTGCACACACGGGGCTGGGGCCCAGGGGGTCCCCCGGTGCCGGAGGATGGAGCCTGGGCCTGAGTGGACCGGGTGGGGGACAAGGGGCGCCCTGTCTTCAGACAGCCCGCACACACGTCCCACGGGAAACAGAGTCCCTGCTTCTCGATGCGGCAGCTCCCGGCCTCTCCCGGTGGCCGACACCGAGCTGACCCTGCGAGGTGGCGGCCAACAGGCTCCCGCGGTGAACGGCCTCAGCGGGGCGCTGGGGTGGCCACACTGTCCTCAATGCTCACGCCTGCGGGACGGTTGGCACAGAGAAGGTGCAGCCTTCGCGGGGTGCGGGCAGGCCGAGGGGCCTGAGGAAGGAAGCGACAGCAGCTCGGGAGCCAGAGGTGGCCCGGAGGGGACAGGAGGACTCCTGCTGAGAGCGGAGTCCTGGCCGGTGGCGATGGGGACGCGGCGGGGACCCCGCGTGTCTGCCTGTGGGACTCTGCCGTCCGCCGTGGAGATGCCGCGGTGCCTCGCACAGCAGGGCCGTTTCCAGGCCCACCGCGGTCGCCCCGTGAGATGGGCACCTGGCGGGCGGCCTGGCGGGCGGTCAGCCTGGGTTGCGGCCGCTTGACCCCTCACGGCGCGCCAGCCCCGGGCCGTCCCCACGTTTCAGGTGTCTGTGGGATTCGACTCCTGCTCTGCACGTGCTGGTTCACGCCCCACAGTGACCGGCTCCCACCGGTGGGGTGACCGCGCCCCACGGAGTCCCTGCGACTCGGTGTGAAGCGTGAGGAGCAGCAGGAGTGACTCTGACGCTGCCGGGGGACGCGGGGCGTTGGTGTGACGTTCTTGGGGTTGGCACGTCATTCGTCAGCTTTACAGAACGATGACGGGGGCGCAAGGACACGCGTGTGCGTGAAACCGCGTGCAGACGGGTGACGGCGCGTCCGGGGGGCGGGGCGCGGGGGGAGGAGCCCCGTGGGCGTCCGTGCCGGAGGCGGGCTCGACGGGGGCCCCGTGGGAACGAGGGCACCCACAGGCGGTGGCACGCTGCGCGTCGGGGACCGTGGGGCTGCTCCGGGGATGCGTCTGCCCCTCTGAGCCACGCTGGGGGCCAGCGTGAGGTGGACCCACGTGGGCCAGGCAAGGGACGGAGACCACGGCCGACTGCAGGCGCCTCCCAGGTGGGGTGGGGTCCGCGGTCCCCGGGGGCTCGATTACCGAACAGACAGAGGAGAAACAAACGCCCCGTTGGGGGCCCGTCATCCTCCACGTGGCAGCGTTTGGGGCCGAGACCCCCGTGAACCAGCTGTAGGACAGGCAGGTCCCCCAAACTGGAGCGTCTCCAGGACGGACTGGGCCGCCGGGTGGGGGCTCGGAGGCTCCAACGCCGCGTCCCGTCGGCCGGAATGCAAGGCTGGACAGGAGGCCGGCGGGAGTGGCCGGGCCGAGACGCCTCCAGGCGACTCGCTCACGGGATCGGGCCAGCTGTGCCGGCCGGCGAGCTCCGTCCGCCCTTCCCCTCCGCCGCCCCGACGGCGTGGACGCGAGCTGGCATCCGGTTCCGGTCCGCTGCGTCGTCCTCCAGACCTTCGCTGGGGACGGCGGACGCGCGGGGGGGCCGGCTCCGCGCGCACAGTGACCGCTCTCGGCCGACCCGCGACGAGCACCTCCCGCTCTGGAGCCTCCTGGGGGCTGCGGCCACCGCTCCGCCGACGGCTGGTCAGGCAGGCCCTGACAGCAGGACCCCGTCCAGGCGCACGCCGTCCCGGCGGGGACCCTGCAAGTGGCAGCTCCCCTTTTCCGGAAACTAAGTCGCAGGGTCTTGTCTTAACACTTTCTCTCCGATTCCACGATCCCGCGGGGAAGTCCCCCTCCGGCCTGCTACGTCCGGAATAGCGAATGTTTTCACTAAGAAACACGGGGTGCCCGAACAGCCACACCCCCACACTGAGAGAGGCGTCCTCTGCCTGAGGGGGCGCCGAGGGGGAGCACCTCGCGCAACGGCGGAGTCCCGCGTGACCTGTCCCCACCCTTCCCTCCCGGACAGATCGACTATGACGGGTTGAGAGCGTTTTCCGCTCTGAAGTCCTGCGTGTGCGTCCTGGCACCCTCTGTCTGACCCTTTCCCCACGGGTGACACCGCCAGGCTTAGTGACAGCCCCGCGCCGAAGGCCTGGGCCACCGTGAAAGCGTCGTTTGACGCAGAGCCACGCAGCAATCCGTCGTCCCACGTGCCACCGCACCCTGCGCCACGCCGGTGCCACTGGCTGCTCCCGTCCGGGCGCGACGGGGCTCCGGGCTCGAGTCCTGGTCCTGACCTCACACCGAAATTGGGGGAAGTCCCGCCGATGTCGGGGTCTTCGGGGCACATGGGGGGCTCCAGCTTGGGACATCCGTGCTGGGCGTGGCTTCCTCCGGGTCCTCCGCGTGCTGGCGTCCGAGACGCAGCCCCCCCAGCGTGTCCGGGGTGCGCACAGCGCCGGCAGCGGGGGCAGGAAAGCCGTGTCCACTCCCGAAGCCCCGACGCCCACGGGAGCAGCACCGAGACGCCCCGGACGCGAGGAGCCCTTGGACGCCGTCGTTTCAGCAACGCCCATGTCACCTCTCCTGTGCCCGGGCGAACAGGGAGCCCCCCGAAATCGCAAGAGTAAGTGCCTCCCTCCTCCCTTCCAAGCAAACGAGTGCTTACGGTGGGCACAGCCGTGGCCACATGTCCCCAGACCAGCAGCAAGTCCTCAGCTGTCCCCGGGCAGCGGCCCCTCGCGGGACGGCCGTGTGGGAACCGGCGGCGCGGAATGCTAACGCCCTAAAGGGGACCCCGGAGTCAGCGCAGGACCCCCACACTGCCCCCGCCTGAGGACAGAGAAATGGGGCGTCAGCAGGCCTCCGGCAGGTGTCTGCAACCCCGGGCAGGTGGTCACGGGGCCCGAGGGGGACACAGACCAGAGCCGGGGAGCGACCACACAGGCCACGGCGATGCTCACAAGGGCGTCCCCTGCTGTGACAAGAGGCCCGAGAAGGCAGGGGACAGCGGTGCGTTTGGGGATGGGCACAAAACCGTCCAGCCAGCTCCAAATGAGGCCCCAGCCGCACCTCCAAGTCTCCCGGGAGAGGGGCACTGGTTCCTCACAGCCCCCAAGAGGCGCCCAGGCGTGGGTGGGCGTACTGGCTGCCCAGACGCCACAGAAGAGCTGGAGTGCCAACACCCCCAATACCCCCGTCGCAGCCGCTCTCAGAAATGGGAACTACGGTCACCCACTCACGCGGGAAACGGAGCGGGCCTGGCCCTGGACTGGGGACAAACGAGACAGGACCAGACAGTCCGCACGCGGCCCCACCACCCACCGCGGCATGACCCAGGCCCGTGACCTCGTGCAAGGCCGTCCGCGGGGCCCACAGCGCCACAGGGCCGAGGAGGGGGACCCGCGTCAAGCAACGTGGTTCCCGCCGTCTGGAACACAACGCGGCAGGAACAGCCAAACCCAGGGACACACCCGGCCACACGGTGCCCCCAAGCGCGGGGAGAGACGAGGACCACAGCAGAGTTCTGAGGACTCATCTGTGACAAGCGCCAAAGCCCCAAAGAGACGGTGACGCTGCCCGTCTCGAGGTGAGGAGGGACAGGCGGGACGGGCGGGACGCCAGGAGGCAGAGAAGCACGCTTTTCCCTGTGATGCGTCCGGTCTGAGCTCACAGACACGCACACGCACACACGTGCACACGCACGCACACGCACACAGACACGCACACACACACATGCACACACGCACACACGTGCACACACACGCACACATGTGCACACGCACGCACACAGACACACACACTCACACATGCACACACACGCACACACACGTGCGCGCACACACGTGCACACGCATGCATGCACACAGACACACACACATATGCACACACGCGCACACACATGCGCACACACACTCTCAGCGTGTGGGACAGGCGGCAACACTTTGGAGCCCATATCCACACGCCCCTGACGACACAGTGACACGCGCGTTCGGCCTGGCGGCATTTCAAACGTCTCGCATGGCCCAGGGCCACGGCGCCGTCATAGACGAGGGTCATGGGGCCGCTGGCACGCAGAGGGCGGGTGAGAAGACGTATCGCGACTCTTCGCAGGTGCTAAGTAGACGAGACCTTCTCCCCACTCCGGGAGGAAGGCTAAGGGGGCTCCTCCGGTAACAATCCGCGGTGGCAGCCTCCCGCCCGCCACGCGGCCTCCCTGATGTGTTCAGGCTCAGACGTGAGTCCCGTGTGTGGAGAGAAAGCCCCTCCTCCGCCAACAAGTGTCCCCACGTGCTGCAGAGTGGCCTGAGGAGACATCAGCAGCCCAGGAAGACCTGGCACGTCTGAGGTCCCCCCAAGGCCCCGCTGCCCACCTCCTGCTGTCCCCTGTGGGGGTGGGGTGGGAAGGAGTCTGCAGCACGTCGTCCAGCCTTCCCCTGTCCTCCTGGACGCAAAGGCAACGCGGCCTTTTATTTACACGTGTGGTTTCGAGGCCCGCATCTTCTGGGGCGGTGCCGTACAGGGGCACCCCCGTACAAGGGGCACCCAGCGATCGTCACAGGAGCCCGTGTGTGGCGGGAGGCCCAGGACAGGAGGATGAAAGCACACAGCTCACGTGGGGGGGGGGGGGCGGGCGGGCAGAGCATCCACAGAGATTCAAATCGCTGCAGTAACTAACCGCAGGGCTGAGCCTCCGCTCGGAGGGACCCCCGGCAGAGGCTAGAGGACAGCGGGCAGATGCCGGAGGGACCCCCGGCAGAGGCTAGAGGACAGCGGGCAGATGCCGCGGCGCTCACGGCGCTCTCGGGAAATCGGCGGCAGCTGGGGAAGGCAGCACGAGGGTGTCGCTCTGCGCAGTGGCCTGCGCCCCGATGGCCTGCGCGGTGCTGCGGGGACATCTGGGGGGGGTTGGTGTGTGCGTGTCCTGAGCCACACACGGGAATGCACGCGGTACGTGTCCGAGGGCCCCCTCTGGGGCGACCACGGCTCTGCAGGGCAGGCAGAGCCTGCGGACGGAGCAGCTCCTAATCTACACGTCACTGGAGACACAAGGCAGGGACCCCGGGACGGCGCTGGAAGAATTTTAGGTATGAACCGTGAACTCACCAACGCCTGCCCCCTCTGACGGCTAAAAAAAAAGAAAGAAAAGGAAAGCGGAGGAAGAACAGGCTCACGGGGGAGCTTCAGATTTGCAGAAGAGCAGCGCCGGGGCCGCGCGCCGGCCGCCCCTTTTCCGCACGACACACGCCGTCAGGACTGTCCCCGGCCACTTCACAGCGTCCCCCTGGCAGAGGTGTCCGCCCACCTCCGTGTTTTCTCAAGCACTTGTTCAAAAACACACTTACGGGGAATGTTCTCGTCTCTGCAGATTGCATTAATTACGGGTTTGCAAGCCCCGCGCGCCCACGAGGCCAGCCCGCGCGGGGGGCTGCAGGGGCGGCCAGGGCCAGCGGCCGGCGGCTTGGCTCGGCCCCTGGACAGAGCTCCGCGCTTGGCACCGCGCGCCCGGCCGGCCGCCGCCTGCGTCTGCAAGTTGCAGCGAAGAAAGAAAAACGCGGCGCGGGGACCCACGCGCACGGGCGCGCGCCGGGGCGGGGGCAGGGCGCGGAGGGCAGAGCGGCCGCGGGGCGTGGACGCGCCCCCGCCCCTCGATCTCCGGCTGCGCGCCCGCAGGGACCCGCGGTCCTCGCCGGTACGGTCACCGGCTGTCCCCCACGTCGCCTGGGGAGGGTGGGGCGGACCCCGGGGGCCCCCCGCGCCCAGGACGCGCGCACGCGGAGAGCCCGCGCCCGTATGCGCTGTGGCCGGCGGGGCGGCGGCGGCGGCGGCCCCGGGGGCGCGGGGGGCCCCTGGAGGGGCGGCCGCGGACGGTCCGTGGGGCGCCGCCGGCGCTCCTCTCCCTCGTGCCCCCCAGCCCGCCCACGCGCGGCAGGAGGAGCGCAGGAGCCCGCGCTGCCGCCGGGGCGCGCTCGCCACGCACCCGCCCGGGTCCCACCTGCACCGGCCTCGCCAGCCCCTCCAGGGTCACCTGCTGTCCGCCCCGCGGCGCTCGGGCCGGAGCGGGGGGGGGGGGGCCCCCGGCCGGGACTCACCGTGAGCGCCGAGAACTTCTGCGCGGGCGCCGGCGGGAGCAGCCCCGCGAGCAGCGGCAGCCAGCAGAGCCGCGGCAGCAGCATGGTGGGCGGGCGCGGGGCGGCTCGGGGTCCTGGCCCACCGCTGCAGGCGGCCCGGGCTCCACCAG
Source organism: Lyroderma lyra (assembly GCA_004026885.1). NCBI lineage: Eukaryota > Metazoa > Chordata > Mammalia > Chiroptera > Megadermatidae > Lyroderma > Lyroderma lyra. The sequence continues at coordinate 8,669 of PVJL010020792.1, forward strand.
CTGCCCTCCCGGCGCGGAGCGGTCCTCCGTGTCCCTCGCGGCTCCCCGGGCTGCTGTCAAATAGCAGCAGAGCGTCCCGGAGCCGCCTCCCTCCCTCCCTCCCTCCCCTCCCCTCCCCCTCTCCCTCCTTCCCTCCCTCCCCGCGCCCGCCCGAGCCCCACCTCCCGCGCCCGCAGCCGCGCCCCACTCGCCTCGGGTGCCCGCTCTGCCCGCCCGGGGGCCGCCGGCGCTCCAGTCCCACAGGGGCCCTTGCTGTGACCGGCCTCCTTCCCCGCGCGGGCAAACCCGACAACACGCGGGCACCCACGCGGGCACCCACACACGCGTGCGCCCTGGGAAAGCCCCTCGCAACACCCCAGTGCTGCCCCCTTCTCCTGTCCCCAGCCACTGGCCTGGTCCCCACGCCCCAGTGAACCGCAGCCCCAGTCAGCCCCCAGCGCCCCCTCCCGACACTCTGGCCACTTCCTTCAGCTCGGAATGTGGCAGCTCCAGCCGTGGGCCCGCTGGCTCTCCAGCGGGGGGGCACGACATCACCCAGCAAACACGCGGAGGGTGGTCTGGGGATCTCCCCGCAGGCCGGCCCCCTCGGGCGTGGGTTAGCAGAGCCACAGGTCCCGGGCCGGCCCGCACGCAGGGGTGGTCCCCACACGTGGGGCAGGAATGTGCTGCCGCCCGCCGGAGGGGCCCGGCGTCCACGCCCAGGCGCAGGGCTGCGGGGGCCGCCGGCTTCTAGGTGGAGACGGGTTGGAACCCGAGAGAATGCTGCACACCCGGACCCTGGAGAGCGTCCACTGCAGACAGCATTGCTGACATAGTTTAGCCTTGGCGCAGGGCTTCGCGGGGAAAGGCCTAACTCCGGCTCCCGTGGAAAACCAAGAGAGAAGAGTCTCAAGAACAATAGATCGATTGAGTGGCCGGGGGCGCTGGCCACAAGGACAAAACGCAGAAAAGCCCAGCCCGGCTTTTCACCGGACGTTTAATCCAGAGCTCGGCGATGCAGGGGGAGGACGGGGCCTGGATCAGCCCATTCTGAGACCGGCTGCCAAGACAAAGGCTGTGTGTGCTGTCCCAACCCCGGGGACCCATGCTGCAGCGGGAGTGGCCCTGCCGTTGTCACCAGCACAGTGACAGACGTGAGTCACGGAAGGATGGGAAAGCATGCGCCCTCCAACGCCAGGGCCCAGGGCATCTACGAAGCCTGGACACACGTTCCTCCCGGCGAGAGGGCTCAGGACGAAATCACAGCAGGACTCTGGGGCCCGCCCCCGGCTCCCCAGAAGCAGGTGAGCCAAGCAGCTGCGAACGATTAAGGACAGCAGGACTGCCACGAGGAAACGCCACTAAAAGTTAAAGTCCAAATAAAAAGGCGGGACTGCGTACGGCTCCGCCTAAGGTCCTCGAAGAAGAGCCTGTACGCCCCACGCCGGCCTGCGTCCCCGAAAGAGCCACTGGCCGCTGGGACGTGTGTGGGACTCCGGGCTGCAGTGAGAGGGCGGCCGCCATGCGCTGGCCTGTCCATTCAATTCTGTGCGTGGTGCTCCAGCGCTCAGAAGCCTGGAAGACACACCTCCATCGCCCACCCTCACACCCCCGTGTCCGAGGAGCCGCCCCGCTTCACAGACGAGGAATGGGGCACACGAGGCCCCCGCCGGATCCCCGAGCGGCAGATCAGCACCGCAGCCCACAGGCCCAGCTGCTCCTCTGTCCGCGGCCTGCAGGGGCCAGCGGGGGCCAGCGGGGGCCATGAGGCCCTGGGCCCTCCCCGCCTTTCCTGCACGGATCTCAGCACGCCTTCCGCACGCCAGCTCCCGGGCCCACTGCGTGTGCTCGTCCAGGACGTGACACGTGGCCGGTCTCGGTGTCCGGGCGGTGGTGCAGGCGGAGTGTGGACATGGAAGCAGTGTCCATGTTCGGGAAGAAGGTCGGTCCGGCTGTCGCAAACACTGGCACCGCCGTGTCTGCCGGTCCTTCCTGAACCTCCTGCGTGAAGGCCACGGAGGTGCCCCGTTAGGAACCATGCCCAGACGTGAGACAGGCAGGCCCGTCAGAGAAGTTCCGGAAACGTGTAAATCCCGGCTCTCGGGTCCGGAATCCGGGCTTCGGGCACGGACCGATGTGTTACTACACGGAAGCGCAGGGAGGACTGAACTGCCCCGGACCGCAGCCAGCCCGCGTTTCCCAGTGACGGTCCCTGCTCGGGCCGTGACGAAAGCCTCCACCAGGCGTGCAGGCCGACGTTTTTACGGATTTTACTGTGCGAAAAGGATTGCATTCTCGTGGGGACAGACACCATTCCATGACTGTTTCGGGCTAATCCGTGTTCGGCTGGGCACGCCCGGTGGAGCTCACCTTCCCACCTCACTGCGCCAAGTCTAGACCTTTCACCACATGACAGCATCTGTGACACGAGTGCTCGTCCTGAGTGTCGGCTGGATGGCCGTGAAGACGCCCTGGCCGTGGCACGCACCCGGGGCCCTGGCATGCATGGCGTTAGCTCCGCTCCCGGTTCCTACATGCCCTGGCGAGGAGCTCTGCTGGTCATTCGGGGTCCCACTGGCCGGTTCTGGGTGCTCGTCCTCCTCTGTGTGCTGGTCACGGCCTTCTGCACTCATGGGACTATCTCCGGATTGGACCTCAGAGGCCCCTTGCTGGTAGCCCCTGGAGCCTCGGGCCTCTGCTTCCCTAGGCAGAGTCTTCCCTCCAGTCGGCGCGCGAAGGACGTGTGAGCCTCACATCAGTCCTGGGCCCCCAAGTCCAGAAACTGCACGCTGCAGAGGGGCCACCAGCGGGCGGGGCCACCTGGCGTCTACCGGAGGGGCTGGAGGGCC
>PVJL010020793.1:0-11494 GCA_004026885.1 Lyroderma lyra
TTCGTGTTGCTTAGACTAAATCAATTAAAGGAGTTGTATTTTTCTAGAGAGTTATTGAAGGAATTAATGGGTACATGAGTATAAATAATCTTCTAATGATGCAATGGGCATCTTATCATGATCCAGGTGTGAGGATATAATCTGATTGACATGATCATACTATAGGATAGTAATTTTATTAAATGACTATGCGAATAAACAACTCTATATCCTACAATTATATTAGAAAGGCAGCAAGGCTGCTAGAGCTCTGTATATGTACATATTCTGGGCAAAAAAAAGAAAGACAGGGAGCTTCTAATAAAGAACCTTCCCAGATACCATATCTAACAAATTGTGCTTACATCCAAGTGGCCAGAAATATGTCAAATATCTACTTCAAGTTGAAAAGGAGGAAGAAATGTATTTTTAGTTGGCATGCATTTACTCCAAAATAAATTGGAATCTGTTCATAATGGAGAAAAGGAGAATGAATATTATATAGGATACTAACAGTTTCCAATATACAATACCAGGCTTCAAAGTGTTCAAATTTTATTATGGGTAATAGACACATAAAAAGTGCTTACAACCTATTTTAAATACTTCTTTAACAAATGTATCAACAAAGTATTGTTAAAGAGAGAATTTTCTTTGCTTGGTGGCCTTTCACTTCTAAGAAATAAATAGATTACATTCCCCTACATTGAAATTCAAAGCAGTTTTTAACTTCAAGGAATAAAAAACCTAAATATTGGTGAAAAGAAAAATAAACTAATAATTTTTGAAAACTAAAAGGGGCATTATCTGTGGACTGATTATCTAATAAATTACTTGAGTGAAACTAGAAAAAAACAAATGAAACAAAATAAAAAAACAAGGTAGAAAGCCAGGCTGTGTAAGAAGTTGAGGCTTTTCTTAGAAGCATTGTTTGCTGCTTTTCAGGAAAGATGGTCAACCATGGTGCCTGGTGGGCTTGTCAGCTGAACCATCCGGGATCTACAGTGCACACTGTATTAGGAAGTCCCTGCAGGTACCTTATAGGAAACAACCACAGCTATCTCAGCTACCTAGAGAAGACAACCAGTTCTCTATTGCTACAGAGGATTCCAAAATGATATCCTCTGCAGATTTTGCACAAACCTTATCAGCAAAAAGTTTTATGCAATAGAAATATCACCAAACACCAAATGTTGGGTAAGACTTTGATATTAAGTGAAAGTAGTAGCCAAGGAAACACAAATAATGAAGACAGCTGAAAAGGATAATAAGTCCAATAATTTTTAAAAATACACATTTAATAAGGGCAGATGATTATTAAAAAATAGAAATTTTGAGAATGAAAAAATATACCTATTGCAATAAAAATTTTAACTTGCTCTAAGGCCTAGATAGCAAAATCAATATAGATGAAAAGCTAATAAACTTTTTCTGGACAATGTAAAAAGATATAAAGTGATGTAAAATATAAAATATAAGCTCACACATGGAGTATATATTGAGGAGAGCCAAGTGTAGATGCAAAATAAGAAAATTAAATGAACAAAAGAAGAAAATCAGGTGAATTTGTTTTCCACAAATTAACTAATAATTGAATCTTTATTTTATAATATTTTACTAGAAATAATCAGTCACTTTTTTCAGACCACAGTGTTTTTATAGTTCATACCCCACAAAATATGTTTGACTTCAAATTTCTCATCAAAAGGGAAAATTACTTTAAATCAACAGTACTTTTTCTAGCTTTATAATTATATAAGGACTAAGGCAAAATAAACATCTTGTTTTTAATCATGTAAGAATTCAGAAAGTTAACTTGTTATACACATTATTAGAAAGTGCACTTCAGCTATAAAAATTTTTTTCTGGGATGTAAAGTGTGTTTTAAGAAGCATTAATGAACACACATATTAATTAAATATGGTGTTAAATATTAATAAATATAATAATAAGTAATTACTTAAACTTATGGAATTAACATTCTAGATTAAAAAGTCATGAGTATTAGTAAGACAGTCTTTTTTTTTTTTTAGTAGTCTTTGCAGGTAAAAACTGAGCAAAATAAATTGTATTAAGATGCTTGTCTTCACTGGGGTGTGTGGAAAGGTAGGGAATATTTTTATGGGCAAAGGAACCAGTAAAGATTTCATAGGACACTAAAAATACAGATAAATTAAATATAATAAATTGACTTTATCAAAATTAATAACAATTCACTTAAATACAGTATTGTGAAAATAAAAAATCGGTTTATAAAATATCTAGAATGTGTATAGTTTTTACAATTCAATAATGTGAATATAAACTAATCAATTGAAGATGGGTAGAAAGGTTTAACAGACAATTGGCACACACACAAAATTGATGCTCAAAAAACCAAATGAAAAGATTCTCAATATTAATATTCATTAGAAAAATGCAAATTAAAAACCTAATGAAACACTATTACACATCTACTATAAAGGTGCTGAAATTTAAAAGACTGACCAAACAAAATGTTGGCAAATATGCAAAATTAATGCATTGTTGGTTGAAATGCAAAATGGTAAATGTAAGTTGGAAACCTCTTGGCTAAAATTAAATATAACAATGCCAAGTGTTTAGAAACTGACAGACAGAAATCTCATAAGTTTTGATGAGAATATAAATGCCATAAGTAGTTTTAAAATTATTTAACAGTGTTTTAGAAGTTCAAAGGTACATACATAAATCAAATCCAGCAATTGATTTAAGTGTTTTTTCATTAAAATAAAAATGTATCACTACAGACTGAGCAGATATTCAAATAATAAAGGAAGACCATGAACAACTTTATGTACATACACTCAAAACTTAGATAAAAATAGAACAATTTCTTGAATGCACAAACTACCAAACTCATTCAAGATTAAATATACTGAATAGCCCTATTATAGATATGAAAATTAATTTGTAGTTAAAAGTCATTCCAATAAAGACATCTCCATACACAAATGTTTCACTGGTGAATTCTAACAAGTATTTAAAGACCAAATAAAATCAATTTTGTACAATAGCTTCCAGAGAATGAAAAATGAGAAAGAAGTTTTATATAATTTTATGAGACCAGAATTATCCTGAATCAACAATCAGATTAAGATAGGACAAATAAAGAAAACTACATATCAATAACCCTGATGAAGATGGACACAAAAATCCTCAACAGAGTATTATCAAATCAAATATACCAATTTAAAGAGCACTACATCATAACCTAATAAAGCTTGTTACAAGAATGAGATATTAGAACAATTTAATTATTATAATCTATATGATTTTATCTATTGATATAGAAAAAGCATTTGAAAAAGACATCAATGTTTCTTTATGATAAAACACTTAGCAAACAAAAAATGGAAAGGAACTTTCAATATGATAAAGGATTCTAACCAAAAAACCACAAAAAAACAAACTACAGCTAAATCATAATGGTGAAAGATTGAATGCATCCCCCCTAAGATAAGGGAACAAGGCAAGTACAACCATTTTCACTATTTCTATTCAAAAGCTTAATGAAAGATATAGTGAACTCAATATGGCAAGAAAAAGAAATAAAATACATAATACATACAATTTGAAAATGAATAAAGCTCTCCCACTCACGTGGACATGACTGTCTACATAGAAAATCTCAAGGAATCTACAAATATAAAAAATAATTATAGAACTAATGAAAAAGTTCAGCAAGATCACAAAATATAAACTCAGTAACAAAATAACAATTATATTTATATTTACTAATAATTAATAATAAATAAATTTTAAAAATAATATTTATGATAGCTCAAATATTATGAAACATGTAGCTACAAATCTAAGAAAACATTTTTAGGATCTATATGCTGAACACTATGAAACACTCCTAAAATAAATCAAAGATCTAAATAAATAGCTATGCTTTGGTCATAAGGTTGAAAATGAAGGAAAATTGTTGGTAATCTGAATATTTACATAACAAGTTAAGTACATTATTGACTATATTCTATATGCTGTACTTGACATGTTCATGACTATTTTGTAACTACGAATTTGTACTACTTTATCCTTTCCCTTTTTTTTACCCACTCCCTAATGTCCCTCCTATGTGGCAACCTTCAAAATATTTTCTGTATCTATTAATCTGTTCCTGTTTCATTTGTTTCTTTAGATTCCACGTATGACTGATATTGCAACAACTATGTACAGTGTCTGGTGTATACTAGACCCATTGGGATCATTGCATAGATTATGTAAATATCTAACCACTATACTGTATACCCAAAGCTAATAAAATAATATTGAATTTCAACTATAACAAAAATAAAAAAATTGATATGAAACATATTAGCAAGAGAGAAAACATATTTAAAACATTTCTTATTAAAATTTTAGCAAGATATTTTGTAGATATAGACAAGATTACTCTGAAATTTATATGACAAAGTAAAGGAATTACAATTGTTCAAGTAATTTTGAAGCAGAAGAATAAAGAGGGAGGAATCACTTTACCTAATTTCAAAACTTATAATATAGTTATAGTAAAAAATACTGTATGGTGTGGGCAGCAGGATAGACATATAAATGACTAGAACAGAACAGAGAGCCCAATAATAACCCATGCAAATATGGGTAAATCACATTTGACAAAGGCACAAAATCAATTCCATGAAGGAAAGATGTCTTTTCAATAAATAGTATTAGAGGAATGTAATGTCTATAGACAAAAAAACTTACCAATACTGAATTAACTGAGTTACATTTGCATTATACTTATTCTTAAATATATAACAGTCCCACTGTCTTTCTTTTTCAAAATTACCATGCCTGTTCTAAACCTTTATTTTTTTCATATATTTTGGGATCATCCTAAGAGGTTTGGGAAAATAATCATTTGTAATTTGTTTGAAGTTGCAATGGAATAATTTGCATTGCATGCTATGGAATAATCTGCATTGCATGCTATGAAGTCTCTCCATTTATCAACATGAATATTAACTTACACCTTATTCTCTACATCTAAATTTTATACTATCCACTTGTGTTAGATTAAATCATAAGTATTTTATAGTTTTTTTTACTTTAGAATATCATTTTTATGTTAAATTATATTTAAAGTTTCTAATAATGCTTTGCTGGCATAAAATAAAATCTTGATTCTGAATAACTTATTTTACCTACAAATATTTCTGTAGACTTGCTGAAATTGTATTGGTAGGCAGTTCCTTGTCTGAACACATTGTCTTTTTCTTTTTCAATTTTTAATTGTGGTCTTTTACTTATTTCACTGTTTAGAATATCTAATACAATATGAAATAGACGTAAGATAAAAGGAATTTTTTACCTTGTATATGAATTTAAAGAAAGCTATTATATTGCATTATATTCATTTTGAACAATAAATTTTTGTAAGTGTATGATAAATAACTTTTGTCAAGGAAATTATGTTCTATTTTTTGTATTATAATATATAATAATTTTGCTAATGGTTTTTGTTTTATTTATTGAAATTGCATAATTATTTTTTCTACTTTATATTTAAATGAAATAGCTAAATATATTTTTATGATAAATCAACGTTAACATTTAGTAATTTTAAAAATATACTTTTTATGTATGAAATGTTTTAATTAGTTTTTTTAATATTTTTTACAGTGTTATAAAATTTATACACCCTGATAAAATAATTTGGCAAGCACTGAACTTTCTTTTAACTAAAAACATTTTATAATATTGTTCTTTATATTGCTAAATGCAATGTACAACATAGCTATAAAATCACTTATGGAAGTGTCTATTTTTTTGAGAGAGAGACAAGGTGTAGATTTGTAGACGTATACTGTTTTGCCTTGAGTAGTTTCGGAAAGTTACAATTTTTAGGTATTCTCTACTTTATATAAGTTTTCACTTTTTTATATAAATATGGAAAACCTTAGATTTTTAAAAAGTGTCACTTCAGCAACATTCCATATATTTGACATCTAGAATTTTCAGTATTCCACCATTCTGAATATTTTCTGGTTTTTATTTTAATTTCCCATGGGATCCACCAGTAATTTAGAAATGTTATTAAATAGGTTTTGATGGTTGACTCTGTGCTATTTATCTTGATTTCTTCCAGCTTAGAGGACTCATTTTTATGTAATATGTTCTATGTAACAATTACCACCCTATACTTTTGCAAGTTGTTTTTAGGAGTTTTTGGGTAGCCTAGTATGTATTTAATTTTCATAAGTGTATCTGTGCTTGAAAATTTTTTAAATTCTCTACATGATAGGTATAGATATTATGTATGTGTATGAGAATATATATTTGTTCATTGAGTTGTTCAAGTAATTTATATTCTATTTTTTTTTTTTTTTTTTTTTTGTGGTTCCTTGACTGGGAATTGAACCCAGGCTGTGGCATTGAGAGCACTGAAGCCTAGCCACTACACCACCAGGGAACCCCTATATTCTTACTAATATTATTTCCTGTTCAACTCGTCAATAGCTAAATAAGTATACTAAAGTTTATGATGATAGATTTGTAAATTTTCCTTGATAGCTATGCCAATTTGTGTCCATCTACAGGTGGAACTCTGCTAAATAAAAGAAAAATTTGCAGGTGTTAAATTGGTATGCTTCTTCTGTGTTGTCATTAAAGATCTATTTTAGATCTATATATTAGCTTGACAAGAATATTTATTTTTATATTATTGGAGGTTTACCAGCCTTATTTAGATTAAGTTAGATTATTATTTTTAAAAACTCTATCTTTTATATACAAAGCTCAGTTCATATGTATTTGTTATATTTACTGGTTTTTCAAAAATTCCTACCATATTATTTTTATTTTTATTTACCTTTAATTTTTTCTCCCCACTCTCTATTACCCTGATTTTTATTTCTTGATTTAGCTTTCTCCATATCATATTTTACCATACATTTCATATAAATTGAAATAAATATTTTTAACTATTCAATTTTAGATGACATTTAGTATTTGTTAGCCAATAGCAATTATCATCCTTTTGTAGTAAGAATTGTTTTGTACTCTCAGAGGTTATTCACATTTTCCCACATATTTAATAAATTTTCATTGCTTATTTTTGCTTTATATATCTCATTCCTTTTTTCTTCTTTTACTTTTTTTTTCTGGTGTACATCACTCATCCTTCCCATTTGGGAATGACAAGTGAGTGTTCTTCCTTCTTTCTCATTTCCTGAAAATGTCTCCTTTTCTCTGTCTTTCTAGATAGTATATAAAATTGAGTTTACACAAATATTTTTTCTACATAGAAAAGAATTTCCTCCCCCATTAAGTTCTGGCTTTTATTTGCTCTTAGAAAGTTACCCATAATCCTAAAGGTCATTCTTTTACATATAACCTTATTTATAATCTCCAGTTGCATTTAAGACTGCTTTCCCTCTTTTTAGTCAACTGCCCTATAATGTTCTTAATTATCTTGCTAAGGATTTTGTGTATCCCACTCCTGATAATTTATGGATTTAATAATGCTGGGAAATTCCCAACAATTAACTCTTTGAATATGATTGCTTATCCTGTTTTTTCCTTTTTTTTTTTTTTTGGCACATTGCATAGTTATATAAACACTATTCATTATGTGTAGCTTTTGTCCTAACCTCTATTTCATATGCCATAGTTCATCTTTTTCCTATGTGACATACAAAATAATTCTAAAATACTTATTTAATTTTACTAAATCTTTATTCAACTGTGTCTAATTTGATTGTTAACTTTTCCACTGAGTTCTTATTTATGTCCTCATTTTTAAAAGTTAAATTTAGCACTTGTTCAATCAACTATTCTTAATTTTATATTAGTCATGTTTTATTTTTCTGTTTTCTATTCTGTTGTTTTTCAACTTGATTAAACATATAAATTATATTATTTGAAGTTTAATTCTGCTATTTTTATTTACATGAATTCCTAATCATAGAATCTTTTTCTTCTTCCTGTCTTGTATCTTGTAATTTTGTGTTGTAAGCCACACTTTATTACCTGTCATCTTGCATGGGGAATTTTGCTTCTCAAATTATCAGTAGTGAAGAACATTTTTTTCTTCAAATCCATAAAAGATTTTTACTCTTTGAAAAAAAATACTAAATTAATAGAAAAAATAAATAAACACAGGCTTAAAGATAAATGTACTAGATATTTTAAAGATATTAGTTAAGTTTTATATTAGTTACTGTGTTATAATGATGTAATCATTTTTGCTACTCTTAATTTCTGTAATTATCTCATCAATGATGGGTAATAAACAGTTTATGAACCAGCATCAGTCCACACATCACACTCTAAGCAGCACTGCTCTAGAATGCTTTTGTATTTGTTGTGTCATGCATGGCAGATCTGTTACTGGTGTGAGAGAAAAGTTTACTTTTCATTCTTGATTGAAAAAATCTTGAATTATATGGATAATGTAAATTTTAAGCTCATACCTACTTGAAGTATAAGCCAATGTTTACAAATTCTCAGGAGATGTATTTTATCTCATATAACAGATCAGGGAAAGATAAGCTTTTTCATCTCTCATTAAAAGAAATATGTTTTTCTTGTTCATTCTTTTCCTTGGGGTATAGTCTTTTGAAGATTTGTGTGGTACTCCCAATGTACTAGTGCATCTTGCGATCTTATTCCTGAGATAGATCACGGTCTCCTATTCCATTGGCCTAACCTGCTATACAATGATCTCCTGGTCATACAACTACAGAATCAAGTGTAAGTTTATGTTAATTTTAAGTCATGTCATTATTTCTTATGTCTGATTTAAAAAGCAAGTTATATACATTTTATGTTGGAGTTCTTAAACTTTATCCAGTAAGTTTTTCCAACTATTCAGTCCAAAATTCCTAAAACATGACACATTCATAGAAGCACTGATATCTGATCTTGAATTTCAAGATGTTTCTTAGCTTATTTGTGGTTTTCCTCTACAATTCTTAAATTTTCTTTAAAGTTTTTCTCTAAACATAATTGGGTAATTTCTTGTTTGCAACCACCTAATTCATAACTGATACAAATCAATAATTTTTGGAAAGTACCAGATGTAAATACATACAAAGGAGGGCAATTTACATGACAAAAGAAAGAAAAAAATAGCTTCTAAGTTATATACTGTCAGTTCCAAGGAAGGTTAAAATTATAGCCAACTATGTGTACAGCAGACAACTAAAATGCCATGGTATAAAGTACAGGTAAGAAAAATATATTATTAAAATTCTAAAAAAAGCAAGATTCACAATATTAACAATAGAGTATCTCAAATCTACAAAAGAAAACACAAAATGAGAGTGCAACTCTTTGAATTCAATTATAGATGCTGTTGTAGGCATTCAGGTCACAAGAATTAATAGTCATGGAGGATACATATTACAGAATAAATTGGGCCAGAAATAGATGCATAAAATATTCTTTGATAGTGGTGAGTTCTGTAAAACAGGTAATAAATAAATTGAGAATGTACAATGTAGAGATACATTAAATAGTATTGTTATGGAAGACTTCTCTCAAGTGATTTTTGAATTGTTATCTAAGAAAAGTTGAGAGCCAGAAAAGGAATTTCTAGGTTAAATACCTCTACCCCAGTTGCACATTGAAATAAACTTGGAGACCTTTCTTAAAAATACCTTGACTGTTTCCTCTCATCTCCAAAATTCTGATTTTCTTGGCTTGAACTGGAGTACAGACATTATTATATACTAAACCTCCTTGGGTGACTACAATGTGCATTCATGGATGAGAGAACCTTACTGGGTCTCCAACTTTTCTACTCATTAAGAACACCTGAAATTTTTGTTTAAATCTCAATTCTCAAGCTGCATTCACATCAGCTAAATCAGAATCTCTTGGGGTAGCTCCCAGGCATTAGTATTTTTTCACAACACACCAGTAGTTTCTGATGTGTAGACAAGGAGAGAAACCTGTGCTCTAAGGGAATAGTGTTTTAGGCAATGGGAGGAGAAAATTCGAAGTTGCCATGGCAGAGATAAGCTTGTTGTATTCAAGATTAGAAGCAGAGTCAATTCTAATGGAGAGAATAAATGTGTATTAAAAAATATGTGAATGGTAGCTTTAATAAAAATCATGTGGCAATAATTATTCAGAAGAATAATTTAATGAACTTTCTATTTTAAATATAACTCTTTGGCCACTGCATGGAATTTAGGCAATATATGCATAAACATGAAAGTAGAGATCTATTTAAGTAGTCCAAGTAATTGAATAATAATAAATAATAATAAAATGAGAATGAATAAATAACTAAATATAAGAAAAATAGAAATAATTATAAGGGAGTATCTTTTAAACATTATAGAAATAAACATGAAAATTTAAGTGAAATATATTTTTTAGTAAAATATGCATAAACCTTTAATAGACCACTATACAAATATATTATTGAAAGATTGTCAAAGAGCTCCCTATAAAAAATAAAAACAGTCTGTATTATTTAGTTGATAAATTCTTTCAAATAAGGAATGTGTAAAGAAATCCAAATGCCATTTAGTTACCCAAAACATAACTTTTAAAATAAATCTTCTAATTTTTTAAAAAATCTATTGCAGCACTGATAGCAAAACTTAACAGAGATACAAAAGCCAGCCAGCCAAAATAACTACAGACAAATTTCACTTATTAAAAAGATATCAAATCTAAAATAAAATACTAAATTCTATTAAGATGTATATATAAAACAACAATCTGTAGACAGGTGGGTAAAGGTTATTTTCTTTCAGAAAATATACTAAAATAATATATTAATTAACTAACAAGCAAAGACAGTCAGTAAAACTGATATTATATTTATGTAAATGCAAATAAATATCCAGTGTTTTGCTCCTCACTCACACTACATGAGTTCTGTGGGTTACTATAGGACTCTACTGAGCTCTGGTAGGCTACGTTGAGCTAACCTGGACTGACTAGATTCTCTAACTGGACTCAGATTGAAGGAGTAACTTCTCTGGAGCACACTATTCTAATGAGAGAGAAGAAAGGGATGGATTTGGGCATAATAAGACAAACCAGTTTATCATTGGCTAAAGCAAGTCATATGGCTCAGTAGGGTGGGAAGTGCATGAAATGAATGAGGAGGAAAAAGTTTCTGGGCATCATGCAATCTACCCCCCCAAAATAAACAAACATTAGTGAACAAATAAAAGCCTTTAATATCCTAGAAATAGATGACTTATTTTTGACATTATAATGCAGAAAGAAACCTATTAAAAACTAAAAGTCAATATATAGCTTAACAGTTTAAAACAAAACACATTTTCATTTAGTGATAGAAATAAAGCAGATGCTTACTTTACCAGTATTATTGAACAATATTCTGGAAAATCTACCAGGTTAATTAGAGAAGAGAAGAAAAGAAGTGATATACAAATTTGTAAGGAGATTGACAAATTTTTTTTTTTCAGATGGCATGACTATATAAGCAAGAAAACTTAAGACAATCAGGAAGCAGTAAAATGATTTAGTAAGGTGGATTGTGAGCTAATTAATATAAAAA
>PVJL010020794.1:0-11464 GCA_004026885.1 Lyroderma lyra
CTACACTATCAGGGAACTCCCCAACATATCTTTATTGATAGCTATAATTAAGTCTTTTTTCAAAGTATGCCTAACAAGACACCAATCTAATCACATTATATTGATGTGGAAGAAAAATGACAACTACACAAAATTTTTCCACTACTGATTATTTTAGTCAAAGATTTTAATTGTGAGAAAGCCAGGCATGCCGGGAAGAGAATCTGTGATCACCAACTCATTTATAAAAGGTCAGGAGGCCACCATCACATGTAATTAACATCATTTAGTCACTAGCTCATAGGAATTCTAATTTAACCCAAAAGACACAAAAAGTTTCACAAGTTACTGTCAGTACCGTGACCAATAACTTTTGTTGAATTTTGACATAGATCATAACACTTTTTTTAGTCACCTTTTTTCATTAAACAGGGACCTCAGGTAAGAGTCTAGACTGAAAAATATAATTTTAAACAAAAATATCAATTAGAGCCAAAGATAGTATGCCCAAAATTGACATTTCCTGTATTTGTCAAAGATAAAATAATATAAAATGAGAAATTTCAATTTTGAAGAACTAAAATTTTTAAAATCTCTCAATATACATATGTTTACATGCAAATAATACAAAGGAACTTCTGAATCAAAGCCTTCAGATCTTAGAAAATCCAACAATTACTTTTTTTAAAAAGTAAAGAATACTTGATCGTAATTTACGAAGACATAAATGAAAGGCAGAGGTGAAATGATCATGGAGTGTCCTGCCCGGGCTTTTCCCCAGAGCTGACTCCCACTGGTCCCTCTTACACATCTCCCCCTTTCGTGCTGAGCTCCTCAGGGGGGACCCTAAGAAAGAACCACTTAAGACAAAGCTGCTTTGGAGGAGTTCCCTGATGGTGTAGCGGCTTAGGGCTTCGGCGCTGGTGTTGTCAGCGCTCCGGCCTGGGTTCGATTCCCAGCCAGGGAGCTACCCACATACCAAAAAGAAAAAAAAAAAAAAAAGACGAAGCTGCTTCTACGTGGCTGACTTAAAATAATAGCAAGGTGTTTTGTTTTTGAATTCTCTTTTATTGACTTAATAAACTCTTTCTTGATTTCTTTTGTTATTAATTTATTTTTTAAAACAGTTTTATTAGGGTATCATTGACATGTAATCGTGCAAATCTGCATATACAGTAGACTCTCTGTTAACTGGAACTCAAGCACCTGGCAAAAAAAATAAAAGAAATAATACTACATTTATCTGGCCTGGGTGCCAGTTAACGGAGTCTGCTGTACTGAAAGAGCACAATTTGAGAAGTTTCAACTTGAATCCACCACTGCAACCAAGAGAGTGAACATGCTCATCCCTGCCAGGTCTGCTGTGCTCCTTCCTTCTTCCTCACTCTCCCGGTCCTCAGACCACCCCCCACCGTCCTCAGGCAACCGCAGATCTACCTGCTTTCTGTCACTCCAGATTAGCTCGCACTGTCCAGACTTTCATATAAACAGAACCAACAGTAGGGAGTACTTGTGTCTACCTTCTTTCATTCTGCGTAATTATTTGGAGATTCACCCATGACAATGCATGTACTATAGTTAATTCCTTTTTATTGTATTAGCCCAATTTCAATAACACTCTTTCAAAGATTCAAAATGCTAAAAAAAATAAAAAAAACTTTAAATAATGGAACCATGTGTACAAATATCACTGGAAATTACTTTTAAAAATAAGAATTTAGGGGAGTTCCCTGATGGTGTGGCTTAAGGCTTTGGCGCTGGCGCTGTCAGTGTTGCGGTCTGGGTTCGATTCCCAGCCAGGGAGCTACCCACACACCAAAAAGCAAAAACAAAACAAAAAAAACAAAAACAAAAACAAAACAAATAAAAGAATTTAGGTCCCTCTCTTTATCTTGAAAAAGGCTTGCTCAAGACATGTTTCATGTTCTTTTTCTAACAGAAATTATTTTATTATGGATGTGTGTGCTCCATAGCATTTTGGAATGTGAATAATCTTACTAAGCTAAAGCCAACACGGTTGAAAACTTGTACTCATTCTGAACACTGTTTCAAGCTTTGTGACACTACTATGCTAAGTATAAATCTATAAAAGGAATAGTTAGCTGACAGAATATATTTGTCACAAAAAAAAAAAAACACTTAAAAGTAACGACGTTTGCATTGTCTTAAATAATTTTTCTTATGATACGGCTAAACTATGTGTGGCTGTCACATCTATTAATATAAGGGAAATTGATATTGTATTTTATTTTTTTTTTTTTTGGGGGGGGGGAGTAGTTCCCTGGCTGGGACTCGAACCCGGGCCACGGTGTTGAGAACGCCGAAGCCTAGTCACTACACCACCAGAGAACTCCCAATGTTGTGTTTTAAAACAGCTAACTTCTATCAAGACTGAAACCATCACACACACACACACACACACACACACACACACACACACTCTCTACTGGTGAATTTTTTCATCTTTATGGCATTAATTCCTTTTATTTTAGTTGCAAATAGAAGAATGAGGAAAAAAGACAGGGAAGGAAGAGAAACATTACCTGTTTTCCTAATTTTCTAACTGTAAACCAGTGTTCTTTATAATTGCATATAAATGATCTTTCATTTCTAGAAAAGGAAAAAATACAGACCCAATATTAATGTGGAAATATTACAGTTCCTATTCATTTACTTTGTCTACTAGCAAGTATTATACAAAACTTCTGATAATTTAGGATTGTATTGCAGTCAAGTAACCCTGATTTTTTAAAATTACAAACAGAATGAATCTCTCTGCAGAGCAGTGATGCTGTGCCAAAATGATGGCACACACGGTGTTCAAGGGTCAGCTGTCACTGCCAGCAAGGCCTAGAGGATATATGTTCACAGATGTGAAACACGGCACACCCAAACCAAGGCATTCAAAATACAGTTTTCTTATTTATGAAATTATAACTTGAAAAATCAAATTTAGGAAAAGAAATGTAGGAAAAGCAAAATAAAATCTCACATGGGATCAATCCCGAGCCTCTGATACTCTGGACTGTTGAACAGGATTAGTTCCAGCCCCCAAACTTTCAAGGCATTGCTTATAACCTATTAGAAAAAAATAGTGAGTTTTCATGAGCTAAAACATTTGGTTCCAAATTTAAGGAGGCTAGTAGGCATATCAGTTGTGCAAACAATTGTACTTCATTCATCAATTTCCCCAGAAGGCTACGGTTTTTAAAAAGTCAGTGTTTGTGTGTAGATATATCATTAAATCTATAAATAACATATAAACATACTATTAAAAGAGTGCTTCTCAGGTTCTTGAGCCACTTTCTTTGCTCGAGCCCGCTCCTACCTCTTTGGAGTATACGTTCCCCTCAATAAACTATCTCTTTGTTTCACCACTTTAAAAAAAAAAAAAAAAAAAGGAATGCTTCTGAACACTGGGTGTTTCTAGGATATCCCAGAGAACCACACAATTCCTAGCTTAAACTGCCTCAAAAATCCAGAAGTGTAGTCATATAAGTGTTATTCTTAAAATTAGTCCACTGTATACAGATGAAAATTTAGTTGCTATGGGTCTTGCTTTAGAAAAAACATATTTCAACTATGTGTCAATATGGTGATAATTATATGTTTATTAAAATGAGTTCTTTCTAGAGATTTAGACTGAAGCTTTCATAGATTTTAAACTTCTAATATCATGGGTTTGTAATTTTAGGAAAAAACAAAAGGTAAACCCAATTATTTCAAACTGCCTGAAAAAAATGAGAGATTTCTGAAAATTTGCTACCTATCCTCCAAGTCAGCCTACAAAGCAGCAATCAAACCAGGTATCAAAACCGACGAGAAGTGAAAGCAAGTGGTGGGCAAATGTGAGTCAGCACCATGGGCAGCACCACACACACAGGAAAAGGCAAAGGCTGGGCGGGATCCCGGCCCTGCAGCAGCTGTTGTTAATAGTCCACGGGAAGCACTGACGGGAGGTGTGGCGAATGAGGAGTCCAGGATAGTGCACGAGGCACGCAAACAGAGGCATCTGCAGAAATAGGTCTGCCCAGAGAGGTTTTGGAAGAACTGTGGGTACACCTCCCAGGTATTAGAGAAAAGGATTTCACAAGCAATATAGCTTCCTTTGAAAGCCGATTGAAAAGGTAGGTAATGAGGTGTTGCATTTTCTCAAATTTACACAATAGACAGTAAGTGTAGGACTGTGACTGACTGGAATTAAGGTTATTAGCATCCAGGTGCCAATTCAATCTACTTCCAAAAAGCCCTACTCTAAAATGAAGATTCTACAATCCTAATTTTCAGGTTTATTTATTAAAAAAATTTAGTACTCTAGAGTACAAGTATGCTTATACTCTTAAGACAAAATACTGGAGGACTTCTGCAGGTCATATCATTACAGTGATTACAAAATGCTGTGAAAGACACTCCAATTACACATACCCTGAGCTTACACAGCGCCTGGGACATAAAAAGCACTTAGTGCCTGCTTGTGACTACTTACTTGAATAGAGAAATAACCACTGTCATCCATATTTCCAGAAGGTTGCTGTTTAATTAAGTAGGTAGTTGAGGCAGGGGTTGAGGGTGGGGAGAGAAGGATAAAAACTGTCATTAGTGTGCATGCTTAAAATAACTTCTTGTGCATTCTCATTTACAAAGTCAAGAGCAGAGTTATAATTAACAGGCAGAATGATTTATCCTTTCCTAAACAATACCCGCATTAAAAACAAAACAATAAAGACACACAGACATACACTCTGACACACACCCCCTGTCGCAATTTGGTGAATTTAAAATCGGCACCTGTAAAAACGTGCGGTAGTCTTCACTAGTGACTCCTCCTTCTGCCATTCTCATTCTCTCTTCTTCATCTAGCTGATGTGCAATAGAAGATAACTCCACAGGGCTGAAATATTCTCCTTGCAACAGATTATTCAAGCAATGTTGAGCACAAAGTGAGCCTTCTTGCTAATAGTGCCAAAAGAAAAAATTCAAATGTGATTTGTTACACAGATTTGTGCAGTGTTTTTCCTTAAAGAGGAAGTTAATCATTGACTTAACACTGTCAAAACTGAACCTTTCTAGCTTTAGACAGACAGGATTAACATAAGGTATGTGCATTTTCATTTAACATTTATTTTACAATGTTACCATTAACGAAATTATGATTTAGCAATGTGATAAAAAACTTAATAATGATTTATATTAAACAAACCTTATCATTATCAAATATACCAAATCTCATACTTTACTAAAAACTACTCTATAAACATTTAGCCTCCCTCATTTTCAGTGTCTACTATAAATTCATCTTTAGAGATTGCATGGCAAATTACTAATGCTGAAAGAAAATTTTAATCCCTAGAACATCTGTTCTTTTAACAAGATAATCTCTACTTGATCTAAATGCTTGTTCATGTAATTTCTTGTCTCAAGAACTGATACAGGTAAGAAAAATTCCGTTCGATGTTAAGACTTGTAGCTACAGAGTTGGGGTGCTCTTCCAGGAACTCTGTAAATAATCTACACACAATATGGTGCAATGAGCAAGATATCCAAAAGGCACCCCTGGCGCTCACTTCTGGACAAGCCAGCCAGGGGGCTGCATCCAAGCTCAGCTCCCCATGGGATCATCGACTTCCTGTTATGGGAGTGGGGGAGTCCAACTTCCCATGGGCCCCAGGGTCTGCGGGTGCTGGCCCCCAGCTTTCTTACATCCAGGCTGCCTGGCACTGAGAGGCCTGCTTACCACCCCTTTCCCAGCAACAGCGCTGCTTTCCCATGCTTGCCCTGTAAGAACGGAGATGCACGGGTGGATGAGAGCCTTCCTGCGAACACAGGCCCGGGCTCTGCCTCTGGTGGCGTGGTGGCAGACAGAACACTTCCTTCTCATGCTAACCCTGGACCTTTAAGTTCTTCCATTCCTCACCCACTGAAGTCTATTCCTTAACCCAGCTTGATGTCCTGCAATTTGCTCTGTTACACAACAGTGAGTCCGAAAAGCAACACATAATTTTCCTGGTGTATTAATGTCCCAGGAACTAAATTCAGCTGCTGAAAATGATATAGGGAATACATATACAATGGAATAGGAAGTTAGCACTGAGACAGTCTGAGTCTGAGACAGGGGACTGAGAAAAATTTACCTTCATAACCTGGTATGGAATAAGTAGTTCATGATAAAGAAGAAACTACCTATCCATCACGGTGCAGCCACCAGGGTGAGACTTGTCTCCACCTCCTTTTCCGTTTCCTGTATTCCTACGACCAGAGGGCACCTCCCATTGAATACTCTAAGGTGAAGTGAAGGACATAGAGACGGCCTACTTATGTTCTATTGAAAACTGGACAAGACAAACGAGCATTCACAGGAGGACAGCCAAATGGCTACACACAAAAAGGCGCTCCGCTTCGTTACCATTAGGGAACTATATATTGAAACCACAATGTGTTACTATTACTACACACTCTCCAGAATGGCTAAAATGTTGGCGAGGACTAGAGATATCAAAACTATTACTATTTACTACTAGTACAAGTGTAATCTAGAATAACTACTTTGGAATAAAACTATTTGCAGTTTCCACGAAAGGTTAACATATACAGGGCCAGACAATTAATTTAGTGAACTCATCCTAGAAAAAGTGCTACACACCTCAGTGCTGAATATCTCTACAGTCACCTTCAAAGCACTCCCCTTGGGAAGCTGTGCACTGACACCAGCGCCTGGTCCATCCCTCAAAGCAGTTTTGGAGCTCTTTCTGGAATGGCCATCAGAGCCATCATCGCCCCCAAAATCTGACAATTAAGATCGCAAACGTGCCACCCTGCGCTTACGTTGGCAGCACGGTACAACTTGGTGGGGTGTCACAACCTGGGCAAGGCACAACAGCAGCTCTAGAAATTCCACTACTAGGTACACAATGCAAACAAAAGATATGCAAACGTATGGTTCATCAAAAGCCAAGTATAAGAATGCTAACAGAAGCACTACTTATTTGTAATGGCCCCGACCTGGGACTACCAGGATGCCCACCACAGCAGAGTGGATAAATTGTGTTATATTCACAAAGGGATAGTGCATAACAATGAGAACAAATGAACTACAACTACCTGCAACAATATGGATAAATCTCTCCAACAATGCTAAACAAAAGACGACTCAAAAGAGTACATACTGTATGATTCCATTCACAAAAGTCCAAAAACAGGCAAAACCAGTGTATGATGTTAGCCTTCAGGACAGCGGTGCCCCTTGCGGGGACGGGGGGAGAGTTAGCCCCCGGAAGAGGGCGGGAGTGGCGCTTCGAGAATGCAGGGAAAGAAACGTCTGCTATTTGATCCAGGTATTATTTACACCTACGGATTCACTTAGTGAGAATTCACTGAGCCGCACTCAGGATCTCATGCCCCTATGTGTGTTTTATTTAATTAAAAAATCTAAAGAGCAACAAAGCAGCTTCCGCCAGGATACAGCTACTGCACACATCACAAGCTCCCTAATACGGTGACCGGACAATGGATTTTCTGGAAACGGTCCTCATGCAAATTTTCTGTCCCACTACCAGGCTACATTGCCTAAGTTTTGGGCTCTCAAGCTACTGTCACCATATTTAATACTATATACAGAAATAGTAAAATCCGAATATTTGATTAAAAATTCTCTCTATAAAAATTAGCTTTAAAATATGAAAAATAAGCAATTGAAATCAAACTTGGTCTAAGTAAAACTGTATTGCTATAGGAAATAATATCGTTCTGTACTTCTTTTTTTTTTTTTTTTTAAACTTAGTTTATTGAAGTTTTTGTTCTTTTTGTATGTGGGTAGTTCCCTGGCTGGGAATCGAACCCAGGCCTCAGCGTTGACAGCACTGAAGCCTTAAGCCACTGCACCACCAGGGAACTCCCTCGTTCTGTACTTCTAATGTTAGTGTAAGTACTGCCAAAGCAGCACTGTTTTGCACTTCTACCACGACTTAATGGAAGGAAAGAACGAATCGTTCAGTCCAAAGTCACAGGATGAAATCAAATTCTATACGGACCAAAAAGCATTGCACCATGGCCCCTCCTAAGATTCCGCATCCCGCCTCAGCACCATCCCCAGCCACTCCTCTTCATCCGGCTTTAAGCAAAGCTATTTGAGCAGAAGTTTAGAAGTTCACTTTTCCTGTAGTCAACGTTTGCTGATACTGAAATTCCATGATTTCAGGCCCAACCCGTGTTGTCTTGGGATCAGAAGATAAACAAACTGCATCTCCAGTTTTACCAAGATATTTTATAAAACCACAAAAGGGTTTTACAAACTGCCCTCGAAGTCTTCAGGAGCAACCTGAAACCAGTTCAAATTCCCAGAGACACTACTGGCTACAACAGAAGCTGGGCATGAACCTAAGGGTGCGCTCTGATCATCCCATCAGCCAAGCAGCACTGCATCACATCTGAGTGATAAGGATAAGGTCCCACCCACTTTTGATGAGATTTAGCAAACACAAGCATCCAAATATCAACAATGGTCAGCACTTCTGCAGCATTCCAAGCACTCAACTCCAAGACAAACGCTTTATTACCCTCACACCACAGAGGAGGAGACTGGAGCATAGAGATAGTAAGCAACGAGCGTACCCAAGCTCGTACAGGTAGTAAATGACAGAGACCATCCTGAAGATAGCGAAGAACAGGCGATCACGAAAGGGCGCAACAGATTTCATAGTCAATGTTTAGCATCTTTTCAGTATTTTCACTAATTTTAAATATAATCCCAACAAGTTTGGTTATCATTCTCAGTTTATGTTACACAAAAGTACCAATTCAGACGGCCCAGTGACCTCACCAAGAGCAGGCAGCAACAGAAGTGACAACCACAATGACAGACAGCAGACACCAGATCTAAAACATAAAGCAAAAAAGCCGTGAATGGCCACTTACTACGAGGGTGTACGTTAGGGATGGGCCAACTCTAGCCCAAATCTGTCCACCCCATGGCGTGTGGGCCACAGGTGGCCCAGGGCAGTTTTGAATGCAGCCCAACACAAATTCGTAAACTTTCTGAAAACATAACGAGATTCTTCCTTACAATTTTTTTTAAGCTCATCAGCTATCCTTAGAGTTAGTGTGTTTTATGTGTGGCCCAAGACAATTTTTCTTCCAGTGCAGCCAGGGAAGTCAGAAGATTGGACGCCCCTGATCTAGTCCTAGGCCAAACTGAACCTGTACCAGTAGTTAACAATGGGTTTTACGTTTTCTGATGATTGGGAAAACACACCAACACGAATATGTGAGACTATATACGGCCTGCATGACTAAACAGTTACAGAAACATTGTTTGGTTTAGATAAACAGCACCACATACATCTTAGATACTCAAAAACCTCACTCAAGTCATTCAAATATTTATTGAGTACCTACTATGTGCCAGGCACTACCTTAGGTCCTGGGGCTGTATCGGCAAACAACTTGAGTTTACCTTTTTTACGTAATGAAGGGCACTCAACTCTGAACATGGAAACACCAATATTTCAAGGGGAAGCAGCTGGAGGCCCTTTGTAGGCAGGTAACTCTACAGGCACAGCTTCCTTAGAGCTAGGATTGGTTCTCTGGCTCTCCAAACCAAAGACCTAGCAGGGGGGAAGGTATGTGGGGAGGGAAAGGAAGTATGCTGAAAAAGGGCACACTAAGCCCAAGCATTTCAGAACAAACTGGGTACAAGATTAACAATAGGCCCTATGGTTATAGCTTTTTTCCATACTCTTGAAATATGCCTTAAGAACTTTAACTTAAGAACCTTCATTTGCTAAGTACATATAAATTGATGGCTGGGGTAAATGTATCTGAAGTATCTTTAAGCCTACGCATATGCTGATAAGTGAGAGTGACTTCTTTCACATAAATACATTTTCATTAGGCTATCGCCCAGATTCTTTTGATCTCACGGTTTGGTAATTACCTTCATCGAAATGTATCCAAAATAAGTAACAATCAATATTGTTAACATACATATTGTATACTCAAGAAATGGCATGGAAAATGTTGAAAGTCTTCCACATGGAAACATCTGATCTTACACCAAAGTTTTCTGAAACTTAGTTATAAAAAGATGTATCTGCAGGGTTCTCTTCATCCAATCTCCTTAAGGAAACAACTAAGTTTCTCGTCCAAGTTCATACATCATGTCAATCAAGTCAAGATTAGTGTAACTACACTACTGAGTCCTCCTTCCCCACGCATAAAAATCCGTCTTTTCTAGTGCCAAAACTTTCTGAAATGTTTTCTATAAAGAAAAGCATTCCATTTAACAATGTTTAGATGTATGCTCTTGTCTTTGCTTTGCTGTCTGTAAATTTTTTAAAATAAACGATCATTTACAAGTATTTAACAAACCCCTTTGCTCTTACTAAATAAGAGCCTCACCAGCAACCATTTTCAAACATTAAACTATTATGAAACGATATATGCCATAGTTGTCCTCAGGAAGGTTTCACTCACACCCAAATGGCCTGGTCACTGTATGAGGGAAAAAACGAGTTTCTTCACATGCCACAAACAGCACCTTCAATTGTATGGTCGTGGAAGAATCAGAACAGAACAGGCTAGGCGGACCACTGCAATATCACTCAGTCCAGCACCACTAATAACCTATTAACAAAGTTGTCTTGCTGATTCGGAAAGATGGGACTAGCAAAAGAAACGAAACTCAAACATTTTGTAACACAAACATTTGTGACGACTTCCCTATTGAGGGGCGGACGGGGTTTCCTACTTTGTTTCTTAGTGTCAGGCCCTCCAAGGTCCCTGCACTCCAAAGACTCACGGACCTGGTGCAGGAGAAGGACAGGAACACACCCCCAGGGAGCTCAGTGCATGGGAGATCGCAATATAGAACGGAGAAGCCCAGAGAAGGAAAAGTTAATTCTGCCAGGGATAGGAGCGGGAGAGTTGGGAAGGATCGAGGGACGTGTCCGAGTGGTGACTGGCCAGAACCTGCGGAGAGGTGGGGAGAAGGGGCTGGAGAAGGAATCGCACAGAAAGTACAAGGGAAGCGCAGAGGCAAAGCCGCCCGGGGCCGCCCCCGCACCGGTGCCCCGAGGCGCTCCCGGCCCGGCCCTCTCTCCCGCCCGGCTCCCGCGACATCTCGAGCCCCGGGCTGCCCAGGCACGTCCCGCACCGGTCTCGTGTGGAGGGGGCGCTGGGGGCATTGTGAAGCTCCCCCCCCCACCCCCCCGCCGCCGCCGCCGCCGGGTGAAGCTCCTCGCGCCCGGCGAGATCCGGATGGGGGCGACTCGGGCCCCACCCAGCTCTGCGGAGGGAGGCGATACCGCGCCCCACACCCGCCGCAGCGCCGCACGCAGGCGCCCCCTCCCCAGCCCGGAACGCGGACACTCACTTTCTCGTGGAAGATGGACTCCATGTTTATTTGTCTGGAGCCAACGGCCCCCCGCACCCCCTCCTGCTCCGCCCCCTCCCGGCCCCACCCCTCCGCCCACCCGGCCCCGCCCCACCTCGG
>PVJL010020795.1:0-11474 GCA_004026885.1 Lyroderma lyra
GTGGTGAAGATTCCATCTTTGAGGGACTCAGGGGCCATCCAGCGCACGGGCAGCAGCCCCTTCCCGCCCTTGCGGTAATAGTCTGTCTCGTACACGTCTCGAGTCATCCCAAAGTCTGGAAAGTGAGGGGGACAGGGTGTGGGCCTGCAGAGCCACACAGGAGCTCCTGCCCCAGGGGTACCTCCCCCAATCTCTCCACCCCCAGTCTCTCAGAATCCTGGGTTGTGAGGGCTCAAAGCCCTCCCACCCAACCCCCGCTGCACTTGAACTGGGTGGGGGGCCATCAGAGACGGGGCTGTGGTTCAGGCCTGCGTCTTCTGATGCCTCACACAGGGGAAGTTGCTCTACTCTTTGGGTTGCCCCCACCACCACCTGGTACCCTCTGTACCCCCAATCTTGACAGTGAGGTCCTGGGACACCATGCAGTTTCGGGCTGCTAGGTCTCGGTGCACAAACTTCTTGGCCGCGAGGTAGGCCATGCCATCTGCAATCTCGCCGGCCATCTGGATCATGTCCCCCAGTGCTGGCCGTGGGAGCCCAGGATTGTTCTAGAGCCCAGAGAAGGGGGTGCTGGTGAAGAAGGAGACTCAAGGCGGGACTCCTGTCCAAGGGTGCCGCCCACAACCATTCCCAGGTCTTCTCTAACCCCCAGCCCCTTGGACACAAGTCTTCCTCGTCCCCACCTCTGCCTCGGGCCTCAAAGATCGAAGATGGCTCTTGAGGTCCCCACGAGTCATCAACTCCATGATGACCAGAGTTGGCTGGCCCTGAGACACCACACCCAGGAGACGCACCTGGAATGGACAGAGCGCCTAGTTGCAGGTCCCCCCAGCTTGCATGACCCACCTGGCCAAAACCTTGACCTGCTGTGACCACAACCTGTCCCAGACACCAACCCTGACCCTAAACCCAACCATGACAGTGACTCTACTTCTGAGCTACCAATGACCCTAATTCATGACTTTGATCATATCTGACTATCACCCCAGGCGTTATCGGTCCAGCTCTGACCTTGACCCCAATCATGAGCCTAATAATGACCTGGATCCCCAACCATGACTGATGTCGGCCTTGGCCATGATTCAACCACGACCCTGGTTTGTTCTAACCCCAACCATGACCTTTACCCCAGTTAGGATCCTCCCCACAGTCCCAACCCTGACCTCGATGGCGCCCTGACCTCATGCCTCTTACCCCATGACCTTCGCCCTCATCGTGACCCCCCCTTACCACGTGGTGGCACTTGAACGCCTTCATGACTGAGGCTTCCTTGAGGAACTCAATGCGTTCTCGAGGGCTGGCCAGCTCGTTCACCGTCTTCAGGGCCACGGGCGTGGGCTCCTCTCCGGCCTCCAGTCCGTGCGCCAGCCCCTCATACACCATCCCGAAGGAGCCCTGGCCCAGCTCCCGGATGACGGAGATCTGCTCCCGGGGCACCTCCCACTCGTCAGGGGTGTACACTGACGGGCGGGGGCACGAGGTGGTCACGAGGTGCCCACGCTGCTCTCTGCCCCGCCGCCCCCCACTCCTGGAAGGGCTCGTGGCCCACGGCTGCCTGCTCCAGAAGGTTCCTGGACGTCCGCCCCTCCTCCCCTCCTGTCCCCTTTTCCCACAACTCCTGCACCCCACCTCCGACCTACTCTCAGAGGCGCTGAAGTATTCCGGATTCACAGAGGTGTACAGGGTGCTGCTCCTGCAACGGGGTGGGGGTGGGGGGTCAGGCTGGAAGGGCAATGTCAGAGGTCAAGGAAGAGGGACATTGCAGGGGGGGAGTGACCTCACCCCGGGCCCATCGGGGGGACGCCTGGGGAGCCCTAAGCCTCTCCAGGCTGGTCTTCCTCCTGCCACCTGGGCTCTGACAGGCTGGGCATGGGGAAGACAGGAGTCGGGGGGTCCTGCCCCCTCCGCTAGTCCTTGGCACCCAGCTCATCGAGTCCCATCTCCCTCCTGTACGCAGCCCTAGCGGGCACCTGCCGTCAAGCACCCCAGGACACATCCTGAGGTCCCCGGCCTCTCCCCCTGCTGTGGTAGGGCCACCCTTTCATTCTTCCCCGGGCTGAGTGTGGGATGAGCAGTCCCGGTGTGCCCAGACCAAGGGCTTTCCCAGGACGTGAAATGAGCAAGTCCCAGGCAGATGGGGACCCACGGGTCACCCTAACTGGAAGGTATGTCTTCCCCCATGCTGCCCCCAGGGTCAAGTCCCTGCTGCTAAGAAGTCTGTCCTGCCGTGTCGTCCACCACCTTCTGATGGTGCCGACCTCACACCAAGGGCCCTGGGGACCCATGGGACACATCCTCACCTCTTCCTGCTGTAGAAGAAACCAAGGGCAGTGAGGATGACGAGCAGCATGAGCCCCACGGGGGTGACAGTGAGGAGGACACGCAGCCCCCCGGAATCTCCCTCCTCTGCTGGTCAGAGCACAGGGGCGGCAGGGGGTGGGGTCAGAGGTGGGGAAGGGTGGGCCTGGGCGGGCCATCTGGGAGCGCAGGCGGGGACAGCGGCTGGGTGTACCTGGGCCAGGGATGTAGAAAGCGACACTCTCTGTCCAGGAGCCATTGCCAGCCAGCGAGGTTGCCCGCACTCTGGCGGAGTAGTTCCCGGGGGGCAGCAGGGCCAGGTGGACACCCCCGAACTTGGCGTATCGAAGGCGGGACACGCACAGCACCGTGGCCTCCTGAGGGCAACACAGAACACTGGCTGGGGAGAGGACGCAGGGACAGGTCGAGGCGGGGTTGGGCGTCTTCCCGGGTACCTACCTCTCCCAGGCGCCGGTACTTAATTTCATACTTGAGGATGAGTCCGTTGGGGTCCGATGGCTCAAGCCAGCGCAGGAGGACGCTGCTCTTGCTGGCCGCCTCCCAGGCCACCTTCCCGGGGATACCATCAGCCTCTCCTGTGGGACAGGACAGCAGGCAGCTCAGCCACAAGTACCATCATGTATCGCTTATGGCATCTCGGTCAACGACGAACCACATAACGGCGCTGGTTCCATAAGATTATAATGGAAAACTCGTATCGCTTAGTGACTTAGTGACATTGCACCTGTCCCAACACCCACTGTGGCCTGGGTGTGCCGTGGGCTGTCCCATCTGTGATGTTCGCACATCGCCGGACCACGCGTGTCTCAGGACGTATCCCTGCCGCTAAGTGGTGACATGACTGTATTTGCTCTCACCTTCACGTTCAAACCCAAGGAAGCGACCCCGGAGATCTGCAGAGAGTCTGGGGCCACGGGGGCTGGGAGGGGCGAGCAAAGCAAGGCCCTGGGGTCGGTGGGGGTGCGCTGGCTCACTTACTGTGGGGCATGGTGCGCGCAAAGACGAAGGTGGCGGCGCTGCAGCCCACGGTGTGCGCCGCGTGGTTGCAGGCATGGATGTCGATCCGGTATTCTGTGAAGTGGCGCAGGCCACTCAACACCGCTCGCTCGCGGGGCACTTTGTCCTCCTGGATCTCGAAATCTGAGCTGTTCTCCCCAAGTCGCAGGGCGCCTGCAGCGCGGCGGTGCCTCCCTGAGTCCCTGGAGAGGGTGCGGGTCAGACCCTTGCCCGCCCCCGCTACACCCCTCAGCCTTGGGCCCGCCCCCGCTCACCTTTGAGGGCTCTTATTGATGGACGTCACCTTCCAAGGGGATCTGGGGACACCAGGGAGGGCCTGGTCACGCCCACTGGGAAAAGAGCCTCAGCAGCAGAGCACCGCCTCCAAACCCGCCCACCACCGCAGGCCCCGCCCACAGACCCCACCCTCTCTGCACGACACGCCCCTCGCAGGCCCCGCCCACAGACCCCGCCCTCTCTGCACGACACAACCCACGCAGGCCACGCCCACGCGCCCCACCCTCTCCGCACGACACGCCCCTCGCAGGCCCCGCCCACCAGGCTCGCCCCGCCCAGCCCGGGCCGCACTTGGGGATGGTGATCGCGTTGTGCAGGAAGTTTTCAAACTTCTTCTGGAACGAGGCCTCCTGCGCCTCCAGCGGCGGCAGGACCTGCCCCGGCGGCGGGTGCTGGCAAGGGCAGCAGCCGGGCTCCGTCTCCGCCTCGAGCTCCCCGTCTTCGCGGTCGAAGCCGGGGTCGTTTTGGCTGGTGGGCAGCCGCAGGCCTGGCGCGGCGGCGGGGAGGGCAGTGGTTAGACGGGCGCCGCGCGCGGCCTGGCGCCCCAGCCCCTGCGGCCCGCGCCCGTCCCTGCGCGCACCGCGGTGGCAGTAGTCATTGAGGTAGAGGTCGCCGTCCTCTGCCAGGCGCTGCCACAGCACCAGGTAGTAGGTGATGTTCCCGTTGCGCTGCGTCGGTGGCTTCCAGCGCACCAGCAGGTGTGAGGAGGAGTTGGACGTGGAGATGACGTCCTGGGGCACCGTAGGCGCTGGGGGTGTGAGGAGGGTACAAGTGAGGGGCCGGCCGCCCATCCTTCTTCCTGGACGTGGGCCCCACCCCCACTCGGCCCCTAGAACTCAGCATTTCGTCCTTCCCTTGCCCCCCAAAGGCCCTTGAATTGGCTCGGTGGTTCCCCCTGCACTCTCCCACCCACAGACCCCCTGGGACCGAGGCGAGTGCCCCCTCTAGGACCCAAGCATCTGGCCTCACAGCCTCTGTGGGCCAAGCGTTCGGGGACCCCTCTTATCTATTCCTGGGCCCTGGTGCCCCCATTCTCGCTGGACTCAGGCGCCTGCTTTGCACTCCCTCGGACGGCCTACCTGCAGGCAGGGTTCGGAGGTAGATGATGGGGCTCTGGGCTCCTTGGTGGGGGCTGTCCTCAGCAGTGGTCAGCGTGATGGCCCGCACAAACACTGCGTACTGTGTCCAGGGCTTGAGGGGCGCTAGGGTCACTCCCGGCTCCTGGTTGCGGCTCAGGGGCAGCTCCACATCCAGCAGGTTCCAGCTCTGGGTCCCGCAGGCATCCGGACCGGTGTGCTCCGTGGCGTTCTGGAAGGGGCTGAACAGCCCCACCCCCAGTTTCTAGCAGCCCCCCCTCTCTGAATCACCCCAACACTGTCATTGTCATTCTTCCTCCGGTATGCAGGAAGCAGGTGTGGGCCCGCCCTCTGGGGCGAGGCCTCGTGGCCTGCCTGGCAGCTCACTGAGGGGGTCCACTCACTGAGGGGGTCTGCTCACTGAGGGGGTCTGCTCAGAGCCGTGATCCAGTCAGGATCCACAGCGAATGTCTGGGGGCAGGGTACAGCCACACCGCAAGGCAGTGATGGG
The DNA here is from genome assembly GCA_004026885.1 of Lyroderma lyra. Taxonomy (NCBI): domain Eukaryota; kingdom Metazoa; phylum Chordata; class Mammalia; order Chiroptera; family Megadermatidae; genus Lyroderma; species Lyroderma lyra. The sequence continues at coordinate 5,200 of PVJL010020795.1, forward strand.
AGGAGGCTTCCAGAAGGACCTCTGCGTTCTCTGCCCTTTGAGCCCCGAAGCAGCTGTGACCAGTGGTGCAGCTGGTGAGCTGCATGGGCCGGAGGGGTGGGGTGCCACGGACACGGCAGTCCAGGTCAGCGCTCCTCCAAGTGTGGGCCAGGGACCAGGAGATCCCACATTACCTGGGAGCTTGTGGGAAATGCAGATTCACGGGCCCTACCCAGGACTGACAGGATCAGCGCCTGTGGGGGGGTGGGGCCCAGCAATCTGCATATCACCAACTGTCCACCTCCGGTGCTGGAGACCTTCACCGCCAGTGAGACCTAGGAGAGCCCTGGGCATCTGAGCCGGCCTCCCGCCACTGACCGCAGGCCAGGCCCTGTGCCCGTGAGCTACTGAGACCTCGATTTCCCAGAAAACGCCCCGAGCCAGGTGGCTCCATCTCGAGTGGGCCCTGCCCTCCAGCCTGCCTTCCCAAGTCCATCCCTGTCCTCTCAGGATTTCTAGGTTCGAATCCTGGCCGTGCTTTTGGAGAAGCCCTTCCTGTGGTGGAAGCACACTGTCCCTCCTGCTTTGGTCAGCACGCTCCCCGAAGGAGAGAGCGGCCTGTCTTTGTCTGTCCCTGCCTCCTCCTTCCTGGGGCACTAATGACATGCTGGCCACGCTGCACATTAAACTGGCCAAATACTGCCCAACCCGCAGCCGGGGCAGGAGCGTGTGGTCAGCACAGTGAATTGAAGTTTAATTAGCCAAGCCTTCCCAGTGACCGCCTCCTGCATTTCCCGCATGGGGTGGAAATGAGGCGCGGAGGGGTGAGGACGGTGAGCAGAGCTACACGTGGGCCCCACAAGGGCGTGCGACTTGGGGGTGCTGGCTTCCTAGCTCCGCGGGGCTCTGCCCTGGTCGCCTGCGGCCTGGTACTCACGACTCCTTGTAGTACACGATGAAACTGAGCAGGTCGCGGGCCTCCAGGGGCTCGTACCGCTCCCAACGCAGCAAGATGCGGTCAGCCTCCGTCACGTTGGCCACGAAGCGCAGGGTGCGAGTCTGGCCTGGGCAGGGCGAGCGGCGAGCACCAGCGCTGGGTCACTGTCTAGCCCCCACCCGGGCCCTGTGGCCTCCCAGCCCCAACGCGGCCTCCGGAGAGAACGTATCCCTGTCCCGTCCGCCGCCCCCTCTCCCCCGGCGCCCCTCCGGGGTCGGGGCCTCACAGGCAGCACGGTCTCCGTTGGTGCGGGGGTTGATCTCTGCCTTGTTTTGCCGTCCCCGCGTGCCGGTCACCTCCTCCAGGTGGTAAATGTGCTCCAAGCAGAGGCGCGGGTTGAAGGCGAAGTAGATCTTGCCCACGGGGATGGTGAGCCCCGGCGCCACCCAGGACCCCAGCTGCTGCAGGTTCTGGTTGTCTAACACGTACACAGTGTAGTTCCTGGGGGAGGAAGGGACCTTCACTCCCAGAGGAGATGCGGGGGGGTGCGGAGGGGGCGCCTTAGAGAGAGGCTGGGCTGGGGTGCACTGGGGCTCGCACACCAACACGCACGGGGTCTTCCACACCCTCGCTCTGGGCCACTGGCCCGGAGTCATCCGCTCTGTCCCTGTGTCTTCTCCTCCTCAGTGAAGTGGGGTCAGCAGTTCCTCTGCCTGCCTCCTGCCCTCATCTCACGTTAACTGAGCACCTATGTGCCCAGCGAAGGGGAAGTGCTCAATGGGGGGGGGCATGCTTGTCCCGCTGGAGTGTGGGCACCCCTGCAATTACAGCCCACCCACAGAGTTCTGTATAAGTCTAGTTTACGTCGTACACGCTGTGTTCCAGGCGCTGTTCTAGCTGCTTTATACCTAACAACTTAAGCGATACAAGTCCTAAGAAATAAGTAGTTCGATAGTCACCCCATTTTCCAGATGAGAAAACCGAGGACCAGAGAGGTGAAGTAGCCTACCCAGAGTCACACAGCAAGTGAGTAGCAGAGCTGGGGCCAGAGCTCATGCTCTCCACTGCTGCTTCGGGAGGGATGGGGAAAAGAGGTGGGAGAAGGAGCTGGTCAGAGGCCTGTTCTGACCCCTTACCCATCCACCATGGCATCTCCCCGGATTAGTTTGAGGTTCTTGAAAAAGCCCAGGGACACGAGGGCAAAGGAGTGCTTGATTTTGAGGAAGCCAGTGATGGTCTCCACCAGTCCCAGGCTGTGCTGCAGCTCCTGCTCCAGGTTGTCTGGGGGGACAGGGGAGGCAGGGCTGGAGCAGGGCAAGGAGAGTGGTGGGGCCATCAGGTGGGGGCTGCAAAGGGCCCAGGGAGGGGGTCCTGTGGCTGGAACCCAAGGTAAGGGGAAGTGGCGTTCAAGCTGGGCCACTGGAAGGGGCGTGGCCGGGATGAAGGGTGTGGCGTGAAGGGCCTGGTGGGGAGGGTGTGGCCTGCCTGAAGCCGGGGCAGGGAAGGATGTGGACGGCGTGACAGCGTGTTGGGGAGGGGCGAGGGCGGGGCCGAGAGAAGGGCGTGGCCGGGATGGGGCGGGGTCAGGGAGGAGGGCGTGTCTGGGATGGGGCGTGGCCAGGAGGAGGGCGTGGCCCCAGGAAGGTACTAACAGCCTTGGCGAAGGTTGAGGATCAGGCTCCCCTCCACGTGCGTGCAGCCCACCAGGTCTTGTGCCACCTGGACGGAGTCGATGGTCTTGGTGCCCACTTTGCACTCTTTGGGGCACAGTCCCTCACACTTGTGGCAGAATATGCTGGCAGGGGCAAGCAGAGGGTGTGGCGTGAGCCCTGGCGCGGCATGCCCCCGCCCCCACGACCCCGAGGGCGCGCGCCCCCCGCCCCACTCACCTGCTGCTGTTCCGCGTGAAGCCTGGGGGGCACTGGGCGAGGCAGCTGCCCTGGTGGATGCCGAAGGTGGAGGCGCGGCCCGGCGCCGAGTGCAGGCTGGCACAGCGCTCGGCGGTGACGCAGCGCCAGGCCTCGTGCTGGTAGGTGCCCGGAGGGCAGGCCTGGTGGCAGGCGCCTCGGAAGTAGAAGTGGCGGCAGGCGACGCAGGCGCGGGGGTCGTCCGGCAGGCTGCAGCCCCCCAGGCATTCGTTGTGGCAGCACTCACCCCCGGCCGTGCAGGCCAGCCCCTGGGGACAGGGGCACACTGTGGGCAGAGCGCCGTGTGAGGCTGTGGCCGTGCCCCCTTGGCCCTGGGATAAGGCGGTTAGTCTGAACCCAAATCCCCCCCATCCGCGCGCCACCGGTTTGCAGGCTCTTCCTCAGACAGGGGCTCTTGAGGACAAGGACTGCGGGCTGTCTGTGACTTCCCACCTCCCACGGTGCCTCGTCCGGGCGTCAGAACTCAGGACAGAACAGTGACCTTGCCCACTAGGTCTCTCGCTGCTCCCTGGCCTGCTGTCGTGTCCAGGCCTGGTGCCCAGACCATCCCTGGGCACGGTGCCAGGGTGAACCAGCCAGCGAGCCCCAGGGCAAGGAGGGGCCACCACCGGTCACTGCAGCCGGCCCCTGCCCGTCCTCCTCCCCCTGCAGCCTCTGCCCATGCCTCAGGCAGCCCCACAGCAGTGGGTGGGTTCGGGCTGGGGGCCCGGGGACCTGGGAACCCTGCACAGTGGCAGCTGGGTGTCTGTGGGAGCGTGCATGTGGCGGGGGTCAGCCAGGCCGTGTTGACACTGTACACGGACAGGACGAGCAGCAGCTGTGTTTACAGCCAACAGGGAGGCGTGGGGAGGTGGGCCCGGAGGACACAGCAGGGATCTGGTTACACTCCTGTGCTGACGCTGGGTGAGGGGAGCCGGCCTCCAGGAGCCCCAGAGCCGGGGACCCCCACCCCGCCCCCAGCCTCCGAAGGCTCCTCCTCCTGGCCTGGAACTCTCTCTTCTCCCTCCCCTAGGCTCCTCCCCCCCCTTCTGCTGCTTCTCGGGGTCCCTTCCTTTCGGAAGAAGATCCCATCTCATCTAACCTGTTCTCACCTGCCCTGTCCTTCATCCGTCACCCCCTCCTTTCTTCTGCTCAGCTCCCGGCCTCCCCGGGGCCACCTGTACCAGGAACAGGGGCTGCCCTGGTGCTTTACAGACCCCTGCCCCCCCCCATAACGGCCCTGTGAGCGTTTTACAAGTGGGGGAACGGCAGGGGGGCACCAGGAGGCTGAAAGGGCACAGCCAGTCAGGAGGAGTGCTGGGATTCGAACCCGGGCCACCGGCTCTGTGCTTGCCCACGGGCCCATGCTGCTTGGTGCCACCGCCTTGTACCCATTCTTGCCTGCCTTTCACCACCACAGCCACCTTGTACCCGTCCGTCCCTTGCTCCGCGACTACCTGATGCCATCCTGTGCCTACGCCAGTTATTCATGTAACTTTTCTGAGACTCAGTTTCCCCATCTGCAAAACCTGCCTCATACGGCCCGTGAAAATGAACGAACAGCGGTGGCCAGGAGCCGACCCACGCGGTGCGGAGGCCCCCAGTGTGTGCTCCGTGCTGGTGCCCACCTCTCTGGCAGTGGCTGGAGGTCCAGCACCTGTAGTCGGTGTGCCCGCCGAAGGTGGTCCTGGCACAGGGCTCGCCGGTGGCGCCCAGCACGCCGGGGCACACGTCGGCACACTCCTCGCCCAGCTTGTTGCCCACGATGTGGTTGGCGCCGGGGGACGGCTGCAGCAGGCCCCAGTCGATGGTGGACAGGTGGCAGAGCTCCTGGTTCTTCTCCACGCGCACGGCCCCGCGCAGCACGGCCCCCAGCGCCGGCAGCCCCACGTCGCGCAGGTGCGGCATCTCGTAGACGACCAGCGAGTAGCCCAGGAAGAGGCGGGCGCCGCGGATGACGGCCAGGTTGGGGAAGAGGTCGCGCAGGCTCTCCAGGCCGTACACGCGGAAGAGCAGCAGGTACTCGGTGACCTGCGTGAGGCGCGGGAAGCTGAGGCGCCGGAAGTCCTCGCCCGTGGCCGTGAACATGAGCAGGATCTGCAGGTGGCCCTCCACCACGCTGCAGTTCTCCAGGCCGCGCAGCTCCGCCACGTCCGAGCGGATGTCCAGGCTGGGGCACACTGCGGGCGCGGGCGGGCAGCGGTCAGTGCGGCGGGGGCCCGGCAGGGGGGCCCGGCAGGGGGCGGCCAGCCCCGCTCTGCGTCACCCCCGCGGTGCAGACCCCCGTCGTCCTCTCATGCCCGCGTCCTGGGGCGCTGGGACCCACTGCTGGTCACCACTGTCCTCCCCGCGTCCGCCCCCTCCGGTCAGAACGCCCCTGTCTCTAAGGGGTTCTCTGCACCGTGTAAGTCTTCACCCCACGTCACCTCCCCTGCTCTGACACACGCCTGTCCCCTTCCCACTACTTTGCTCCGTCCTCAGCCCTGGCGGGCGCGCACTTGGTCGTGCTTACTGCAGGCGCAGGGGCGCCAGCCCAGGGCAGTGCCTGGCACGAAGCGGGCATGGCGCTCCCGACGGCCGAGCGAAGCCTGTGGCCGGGGAGCAGCGGTCTGGCTCCACACCCCCCGCTTCTCCCTCAGGCCTACACCCGGCCCCTGCCGTTGTTTACTCTTCAAGGGACGTTCTGTGGCTCCCCATGGCTGACAGTTCAAGTTGAAATCCCACAGCCTGACATTCGGGGTGCTGCTAAGCTGGTCACCTGTACCGCCCGCCTCGGGAGGGTCCTTCACCCCGGTAACACCCGCAGCTCTAGTCCTGCGAGCCTCAGGTCCAGCCCCCCTCCCCTGAGCCTGTGACCCTGAGTCAGCACGTCCCCTTCAGGCTGGGCGGCATGTGGGCCAGCGCCCACACCAGGGGCCCCGCCTCGGCATTGCTGTCCGTACCCCAGTCACCAAGCCAACCTGAGCGCAGGGCCCCCGTTAGTCAGCTCTGCGACCCCGAACGGTGCCCAGTGCAGGGCTGGGTCTGTGAGCTGGACTGATGGGCACATGGATCCCAAGGCCACTCCTTCTGGGGGGCCCGAATATGTCTGGCTTCTTCAGTCCCAGGGCCCCAGCCCTACATCCCGCTCTCTCCCCAGCCCCCCAGGACCATTCCCGCCGTGGGCTGGTCCCTGCCCTCACGTGCTCCCGGGACACCTTCCCCACGGGGGACGACTCAAGTCCGCCTGCCATTCCCGGCGTCTCCTCCCTCCCTCCCTGGTCCTCAGCAGCATCGCAGGGGTCAGGGGTCGCACATGCCCAGGCCCAGGCCCAGCCCCCGACGGTGAAGAAGGGGGTGGGCAGGCCAGGCTGGCTCCCTGGGACTTCGTACCGCCCTGTTGTCCTTCCCAGTGCCTGTGCTCTGCCCAGTGTCACTGTGTGTGTGTGTGTGTGTGTGTGTGTGTGTGTGTG
>PVJL010020796.1:0-11472 GCA_004026885.1 Lyroderma lyra
AGAATGCCCTACCCCTTCTTCCATTTCTATTATCCTGATGTTGTTTTGTCTCATGGAGTCAGATAGTTCTTGCAGAATTCTTTCAATCCTTTAGCTTCTATATTCCCTCCCTTCCTCTTTTTAGCTGTTTCCATGTTCTGATCTTCAATATTACAAATTATTTCCTACATGTGGTTGGCCCTCTATCTTATGGCAGTATTTTGTTTCTCACTTATATTATTGTGTTATTTATCTCTCACATTTCTATGTCAATCTTGATACAGTTTGAATTTCTTTGTTAAATTGTTCCTTTTGTTCATGGATTTATTTTTTTTAATGTCATACATCTCCTTTCTTATGTTGTTTATCTCAGCCATGCTGCTCTGCCAGTATGTTTTCATTTCCCTCAGAGCCTTTAGAATGACTACTTGAAATTCTCTGTCACTTACTCCAGAAACTTCTAGATCTAAGATACTGTCTTGATAAATTTCCTGATCTTTTTGAGGAGTTTTAGTTTTAAAGATTCATCCTGTATGCTGGGTTCTTCCTCACTGACATGAGGGCGTTATGTTCAGTAGTAGTGCACCAAAGCTCAGATTGGTAGTTTTGTGGATTCTTGGTGTAGGGCAGACAGAAGGAGGCACTGTGGGGGCAAATTTTGGGAGAGAGGGGCTGTCTATTTCTTATTTCCGGTCCCCTGCTACATTTGGAGTCAGTGTGCATCTGTCACAGTCCCTTCGCTTCCTGCATTTAGTTGGTTGGGGAGGCTGTAGGAAAAGAAAGAGGCCAAGAAAAGGCACACTGGGAAAACTCCTCCTTCAGCCCTATGCTGGGGAAGCTGGGTGATGCGGTCCCAGGCTGCTCCTGCTGGCTGGGGCGAACGCTATAAAAATCGCCTTTCTTTCCAGGCCTTCTCCAGCTACCAAGTGTTGTGGCAGAGTCTGTGCACTCGAACAGCTTTTAGGAGCCAGGGGCATGCGAGCAGGCATGCACACAAGTCCGAAGCTGTTGTTTTGACCCCGCAGTAGATAGGGAGCCAGTCTTTGCAGCGGGCCCTATGGGAACCGCAGCCCCATAAAGGAGCCGCACGAGCACCTCCAGCAGCAGGTGAACCTTCACAGCGTGCAGGAATGGAAGCCCCAGCCTGTAGCAGAGGTCGTGCGCTGTCCGCTTCGCAGCCAGCTAGCCTCCGCAGTGGGCAGGAACCAGGAACTGAAGGCTGCGACCAGGAACCCCAGGCCTGCGCAAGAGCCGAGCGGGCCTGCCTTGTGTTTCCCAAGTGAGCCAAGAGCCAATATGTTGTGTCTGCAGTTCAGATTCCTTACTCTGCCCTGCTAACACTCAAAAGTTTCAGAGGCTGGCACCCAAGCTCTGTCCCCAAACGCCGATACAAATTCCAGGTCCTTAGCTCACCTGTCCAACAACTCCCACTGTTCTGCCACTTTGCTAGGGCTTTTCCTCTTGTCACCACTTGTGCTCTCCCCCTCCCATGCACTGAACTGCTCCTGGATGGTCACCAACGACCGAATCCTGTTGCGATCTGTCTTTGATCCCTCCCCTCTCTCCGACTCGCCCCCTTCTCTCCAACCTTCAGGTGGTTACTTGTAATATATGGATTCCTCAACTGCTGTTTTTGTCACTCAGAGGCCCTTTCTTTGATCCTGGGTGCTGTTCAAATGTGTTTTCTGGGAGACGCTTTAGGGACCTCCTCTCCAGTCACCATCTTGCCCTCCAACCTCCAGGAATTGAAGAGATTTTTATGAACATCAATAAAATTAAAAGGTTATATTTAATTTGTGGAACCAGCAACAGTCATGCAATGTCTTCTCCTCTGCTTATTGGATGACCCTGACTATTGACAGAATGTTAAAAGTTCATGAGGGATCTGAAAAGCCAAGTTGGAAGGTTTGATTCAAAAAGAGAAGTATGGGCATGGCAGATAAATGTAGCAGTGTCCAAGTCACACAGTTTCCCTGAACTTTGGATTAGCTCAGCTTATACAGAAAATGTACTGGCAAATTCTACAACATCAAGATGTTGTCACCTGTAAAAAATCACAGGTAGAATTGGGCCACAGTAAACTTTTCCTTGCAGCTAGGCAAGCTCAGGTAAGCTTGTTTTCCAAGATCAGGCTCACTGTAGACAGAGCTGTAGCCATATGAGTTCATTTATTTGTATCTAACTAAGCTCAGCTAAACTTGATTCCTGCTAGCCCCCTCAAGTTCATTTGTAGTAACTCTTTTGCTGTCTAATCATTATCATCTGCACAAATTCACAGTTGCTTCTTGAGCACATATGGGACACATACAAGCAATCACTATGCTGGATTTCATTAACATTTAACTTTATTTCAACTTTCAAATTTAATTAAAACCTGGCACTATTACTGTGAAGAATCAAATTTCAATAAAATAAGTGTGTCATCTTATGGAATTTTCCTAAGAAAAAGCGAAAGGAAAATCAAGATTTACCAAGCAAAGGACTAACAGAACTTTGAGTAGAATAGAAGTGTTGATTTAAACATGTGTTTGGAATTATCATTTTTACTAAAGGACAATTGGTTATGTGAGTGTTATCTAACACTTTGGCTTCCCTGGGCCACATTGGAAATAGAATTGTCTTGGTTAACCCATAATATGCACTAATACTAATAATAGCTCATAAGCTATAACCTAAAAATGCGGCAAAATATTACATTTTAAGTATTTGTATTGGGCTACATTCAAAACCATCCTGGGCCACATGTTTGTCAGGCCTTCCTCATATAAAGCTCATTGGATATTTTACTTCTAAACATTGGAAGAAAATTTTTAAACTCATTTTTATTGGTAGACTTATTGGGGTGATATCTCTTAGCAAGGATATCATAGGTTTCATGCATACAATTCTACAGTGCATTGTCAAATTATTGTACAATATGTTCACCACCCAGTGTGAGTGCTTTTTCCATCACCTCATATTTAGCTTCCACTCCGTCCTCCCACACCCCCTCGCCTTTTTCCCCTCCCTAACCCACTCATTCCCAAATAAACTTTGAACTATTGATTATGTCCATTGGTTTGTTATTTGTTTCTACATTTCTTATATCTTTGTTACTTTCAATTTTATATTCTGCATATGAGTGAATTCATGCAGTACTTTGTTTTTTCTGTCTGACTTATTTCACTAAGTATGATGATCTTCAGGTTCATCCATTTTTTTTGCAAATGACACTATTTCACCTTTTCTTGGAGCTGGGTAATATTCCATTGTGTATATGTACCACAGCTTCTTTATCCAATCATCAGTCGCAGGGCACTTTGGTTGTTTCTGTGTTATGTCCACTGTGAACAGCACTGCAATGAACATTGGGGAACATAAGTCTTTGTGGACAAAGGTTTTCAGGTTTTGTTTTGAGACCCCCCAGAAGAGTGATTGCTGTGTCAAATGGTGACTCTATTCCCAGTTTTCTGAGGAACCTCCACACTGCCTTCCACAGTGGTTGTACCAGGTTTCATTTCCACCAGCAGTGTACCAGAGTCCCTTTATCTCCACATCCTCTCCAGCACTTCTTATTTCTTGTCTTGTTGATAATACCCATTCTAACAGGTGTCAGGTGATACCTCATTGTGATTTTGATTTGCATTTCCCTGATAGCTAATGAGGTTGAGGATTTTTTCATATATCTGCTGGCCATTAGTACTTCTTCATGAGGAGAAGTGCCTGTTTAGTTCTTCTGCCCGCTTTAAAATTGGGTTGTTTGTTTTTTTGTAATTAAGTCTTAATAGTTCTTTATATATTTTAGATATTAGACCCTTATCTGATGCGTCTTTTGCAAATATTTTAGCCCATTCATCTGGCTCTGTCTTTGCCCTGTTGATGGTTTGTTTTCCTGTGCAGATGCTTTTTAGTTTGATAAAATCCCATTCATTTATTTTTGCTTTTACTTTCCTTGCCTTTGAAGTCAGGTTCACTAAGTCTTCCTTCAGTCATAGGTCTATAAGTTTAATACCAATGTTTTCTTCTATACAGTTTATTGTTGCAGGTATGATATGAATATCTTTAACCATTTTGAGTTAATTTTTGTGTATGGAGAGAGTTCACAGCTCAAGTTCAATTTTTGCATATATGATTCCAGTTTTCCCAACACCACCTACTAAAGAGGCTGTGTTTTCCTCGTTGTATGTTTTTTGCTCCTTTATCGACAATTATTTGTCCATAAATTTGTGGGTTTATTTCTGGGAATTCAGTTCTCTTCCATTGGTCTCTATTTCTGTTTTTCTGCCAGTACCAAGCTGTTTTGAGTATTGATGCTTTGGAATAGAAATTGAAGTCAGGGAATGTAATGCCACCAGCCTTATTCTTTTTATGTAGTATTGCTTTGGCCATTCGAGGTCATTTATGGTTCCATATAAATTTAATAATTCTTTTATCTATTTCATGAAAGTATGATTGTGGGATTTTCATGGGTATTGCATTAAATATGTAGATTGCTTTAGGCAGAATGTCCATTTTAACAATGTTAAATTTTCCTATCCATAAACAGGGGATATTTTTCCACCTCTTAAAGTCTGTTTCAATTTCTTTCAAATGTGTCTTATACTTCTGTGTGTATAAGTCTGACACTTTCTTCATTAACTTAATTCTCAGGTATTTCATTCATTTTCTTTTGATAGCAAAGGGAATTGATTCCCTCAGTTCTTTGTGTGGATTTGTTGTTTGTATATAAAAATGCTGTTCATATTTTCACATTTATTTTGTATGCTGCAACTTTATTATATTAGTTTTTTTCTTCTAACAGTTTCCTGGTAGAATCCTTGGAATTTTTTATATAAGGCGTCATGTCATCAGCAAATAGTGCAATTTGACCGCTTCTTTCCAAATTTGGATACTTTTGATTCTTTCTCTTGCCCATTTGCTGTGGCTAGAACTTCCATGACAATATTAAATAACAGTGGTGACAGGTGGCATCCATGTCTTGTTCCTGATTTTAAGGGATTAGGCTTCAGCTTTTCCCCAATGTCATATATGGCCTTTATTATGTTGAGATGTTTTCCTTCTATACGTATGTTATTTAGTGTTTTGATCATAAATGGATGCTGTATCTTGTTCAATGCTTTTCCTGCATCAATGGAAATGGTCATACATTCTTTATCTTTGGTTTTGTTCCTGTGGTGTATCACATAGTTTGAGTTTCGTATGTTGAACCATCCTTGTGCTCCTGGGATGAATCCCACTTGATCTTGATGTATAATCTTTTTGATGCATCGCTATATTCTGTTTGCTAATATTGTGTTTAGAATTTTTGCATCTGTGTTCCTCAGAGATATTGGTCTATAGTTTTCTTTATCTGTATTGTCTTTTCCAGGCTTTGGTATAAGAGTAAAGTTGGCATCATAGAACGAGTTAGGAAATATTGGTTCTTCTTCAATTTTTTGGAGGAATCTGATGTGGATAGGTATTTATTATTCTTTGAATGCTTGGTAAACTCACTGGTGAAACTATCTTTTGCATGGCTTTGCCTTTAGGTAGATAATGGATAGTCATTTTAATCTCTTCACTATGAATTGGACTATTTAGATTATCGAGATGTTCTTGGTTCAATCTAGGTAAGCTATAAGGTTCTAGAAAATTGTCCATTTCTTCTAGGTTGTTAAATTTAGTGGCATAAAGTTCTTCATAAGATTTTCTTATAACCCTAAGTATTTCTGTGGTATCAGTGGTATTTTCTCCCCTTTCATTTCTAATTTTGGATATTTTTGTCCTTTCATTTCATCCTTTGATTTGTCTCACCAAGGTTTTGTCAATTTTGTTGACTTTCTCAAAGAAACACCTCTTTGTAATATTCATTTTTTTCCTTTGTCTTCCTGTTCTCTAATTGGTATAGCTCTGCTTTAATTTTTATTATTTCTTTTCTTCTGCTGACATTGGGTTTTGTGTGCTCTTCTATTTCTATTCCTTTATGATGGTATGTTGTTTCCTTGTGATTTTTCTTGTTTCTTAAGACAGGCCTGCATTGATAAAAATTTCCCTCTTATCACTGCTTTCACTGTGTCGCAATAATTCTGGTATGTTGTTTTTTCATTTTCAGGAATTTGTATATATGTTTTAATCTCATCTTTTATTGTTCTTTAATCCAGTCCATTTTAAATGAGCCGTTCTTAATCTCCATGGATTTGAGTTCTTTTCTGCTTTCCTTTTACAGGTGATCTGAAATTTCAAAGCTTGGTGGTCTGAGGATACACATGGTATAATTTCAATCTTCTTGAACTTGCTGAGGCTACTTTTGAGTCCCAGGATTTGGGATATCTTTGAGAATGTTCCATGTGCACTAGAAAAGAAGGAATAATCTCCTTTTGCTGGATGAATTGTCCTGCAAATATCAATGATGGCCAATTGCTGTAATGTGTCATTCAGTGCTGATGTTTCCTTATTTATTTTCTCTTTGGATGATCTGTCCATTGCTGTAAGTGCGGTGTTTAAGTCACCCACATTAATTGTGTATTCATCAGTTTCTCCTTTGAAATCTGTTAGTTGTTTCTTTGTCTATATTGGTGCATCCTGGTTAGGAGCATATACATTAATTAGTGTCATGTAGTATTGTTGCTGTATAGTGCATTGTGTCATTATGTAATATTCATCATTGTCTTTTACTATCCATTTTAACTGAATTTTATTTCATTAGGTATAAGTATGGCAACTCCTGCATTTCTCTGGTTACCATTTGGATGAAGTATTGTTTCCCATCCTTTCACTCTGAGTCTGTGCTTGTCCTTATTGCAGGGATGTGTTTCTTAGAGACAGCACATAGATAGATACTGTTCTTTAATCTAGTCTGCTACTGTGTGTCTCTTTATTGATGAGTTCAGTCCATTAACATTTAGAATGATTATCTATATGGGAGGATTTCCTGTGACCTTTACTCATTTCTTTGTTTGATTTGTTTTCTTCTTGTTTTTTTCCTGTTGCCTCAACTTGTTCCATTTTTCCTGATATTTTGTTTCAGGTTGAAGTGCCTCCTTCAGTATTTCTTGCAGTGCTGACCTTGTCCTGGCAAATTCCCTCTGCTTCTGTGTGTCCGAGAAGGTCTTTATTCCAACTTCGTATCTCTTTTCAGTTTTTTTATATTGGATTCCAACGTCTTCTGGCTCGCTGCATTTCTGCTGAGATATATGATGCCATCTGATGGTCTTTCCTCTAAAAGTTATAGTTCTTGTTTCCCTGGCTGCCTTGAGAATTGTCTCTTTCTCTTTATTTTTGGATATCTTTAGTACCATGTGTCTTGGAGAAGATCTATTAGGGTCCAGGTATCCACGGGACCTGTTTTCTTCTTGAACTTGGGGTTCCAGATCTTCCCATTGGTTTGGAAAGTTCTCTTCTACTATTTGTTTGACTATGCTCTCTGTAGAATGCTCTAGCCTTCTTCGATTTCTATAATCTTGATGTTTTGTCTCATGGAGTCAGATAGTTCTTGCAGAATTCTTTCAATTCTTTTGCTTCTATATTCCCTCCTTTCCACTTTTTAGCTGTTTCCATGTTCTGATCTTCCATATCACTAATTATTTCCTACATGTGGTTGGCCTTCTTTCTTATGGCAGTATTCTGTTTTTCACATATTTTATTGATTATTTATCTCTCACATTTCTAGGTCAATCTTGTTAGGGTTTAAATTTCTTTGTTAAATGGTTCCTTTTGTTCATGGGTTTTTTTTTATGTCCTACATCTCCTTTCTTATGTTGTTTATCTCAGCCATGGTGCTCTGCCCGTATGTTTTCAGTTTTCTCAGAGCCTTTAGAATGAGTACTTGAAATTCTCTGTCACTTAATCTAGAAACTTCTAGATCTAAGATGCTGTCTTGATAAATTTCCTGATATTTTTGAGAAGTTTTAATTTTAAGGATTCATCCTGTATGTTGGGTTCTTCCTCATTGACATGAGGGCGTTATGTTCGGTAGTAGTGCACCAAAGCCCAGATTGGACTTTTCTGGAGTCTTGGTGTAGGGCAGACACAAGGTGGCACTGTGGGGGGAAAATTTAGGGAGAGAGGCGGGTGTCTATTTCTTATTTCGGGTCTTCTGCTACATTTGGAGTCAGTGTGTATCTGTCATGGTTCCTTCGCTTCCTACATTTGGTTGCTTGGGGAAGCTGTAGGAAAGGAAAGAGGTCAAGAAAAGGGACATTAGGAAAACTCCTCCTTCAGCCATATGCTGGGGAAGCTGGGTGATGCGGCCTGAGGCTGCTCCTGCAGGCAGGGGTGAATGCTTTAAAAACCGCCTTTCTTTCCAGGCCTGCTCCAGCGACCAAGTGTTGGGGAAAGTCTGTGCACTCGAACAGCTTTTAGGATCTTTTGGCATGCGATCAAGCATGCACACAAGTCTGAAGCTGTTGTTTTGACCCAGGGGTAGAAAGAGAGCCAGTTTTTCTTTGCAGCGGGCTGTATGGGAACTGCAGCCCCATGCAGAAGCCGCACATGCATCGCCAGCACCAGGTCAAACTTCATAGCGGGCAGGAATGGAAGCCGCAGCCTAGTGCAGGTGTCGTGCGCTCTCTGATTTGCAGCCGGCCAGCCCCCGCTGTGGGCAGCAACCAAAAACTGAAGGCTGCGACCAGGAACCCCCGGCCTTTGCAGGAGCCGAGCGGGCCTGCGTTGTGTTTCCCAAGAGAGCCAAGAGCCATAAGGTCGTCTCTACAGTTCAGAGTCCTTGCTCTGCCCTGCTAACACTCAAAAGTTACAGAGGCTGGCTCCCAAGCTCTGTCCCCAACTCGCCGCTCTACATTCCAGCTCCGCAGGCCAGCTCCCCAACGACTTCCACTGTTCTGTCACTTTGCTAGGGCTATTCCTCTTGTCACCTCTTGTCCTCTCCCCCTCCCATGCACTGCACTTCTCCTGGATAGTCACCCACTCTCGGGACCTGTTGCGATCTGTCTTTGATCCCTCCACTCTCTCCGACTCGCACCCTTCTCTCCAAACTTCAGGTGTTTACTTGCAATACAAGGATTCCTCAGCTGCTATTTTTGTCACTCAGAGGCCGTTTCTTGTATCCTGGGGGCTGTTCCATTGTGTTTTCTGGGGGAGGCTTTAGGGACCTCCTCTCCAGTCCCACCTTGCCCTCCAAACTCCAAGAATTGAAGAGATTTTTATGAAGATCAACAAAATTAATAGGTTATATTTAATTTGTGGAACCAGCAACGGTCATGTAATGTTTTCCTTTCCGGTTATTGGATGCGCCTGACTATTCAGAGAATGTGAAAAGTTCGTGAGGAATCTGAAAATCCAAGTTGGAATGTTTGATCCAAAGAGAGAAGTATGGGCATGGCAGATTAATGTAGCAGGGTCCAGGGCACACAGTTGTCCTGAACTTTGGGTTAGCTCTTCTTATACAGAAAATGTACAGGCAAATTCTATAATATCAAGATGTTGTCACCTGTAAAAAATCTCAGGTAGAATCGGGCCACAGTAAACTTTTCCTTGCAGATAGCGAAGCTCAGGTAAGCTTGTTTTCCAAGATCAGGCTCACTGTAGACATAGCAGTAGCCGTATGAGTTCTTTTATTCATAGCTAACTAAGCTCAGCAAAAATTGATTCCTGCTAGCCCCCTCAAGTTTATTTGTATTAATTCTTTTGCTTTCTAATCATTATCATCTGCACAAATTCACAGTTCCTTCTTCAGAGCATGTGGGACACATAAAAACAATCACTATGCTGGATTTCATTTAACATCTAACTTTAATTCAACTTTCAAATTTAAATAAAACCTGGCACTATTACTGTGAAGAATCAAATTTCAATAAAATAAGTGTGTCACCTTTTAGAATTTTCCTAAGAAAAAGCAAAAGAAAAATCAGGATTTACCAAGCAAAGGAATAACAGAACTTTGAGTAGAATAGAAGTGTTGAGTTAAACAGGTGTTTTGAATGATCACTTTCACTAAAGGACAATCATTTACGTGTGTGGTATCTAACACTTTGTCTTCCCTGGGCCACATTTGAAATGGAAATGTCTTGGTTAACCCATAAAATGCACTAATACTAACAATAGCTCATAAGCTCTAACTAAAATATGCCCCAAAATATTACATTTTAAGTATTTGTATTGGGCTACATTCAAAGCCATCCTGGGCCACATGTTGTTCAGGCCTGCCTTTTATGAATTTCATTGGATATTTTACTTCTAAAACATTGGAAGAAAATTTTTAAATTCACTTTTATTGTTAGACTTATTGGGGTGACATCTGTTAGCAAGGATAACATAGGTTTCATGCATACAATTCTACAGTGCATTGTCAACTTATTGTGTAATAAGTTCAACACCCAGTGTGATTTCTCTTTCCATTACCATATATTTAGCTTCCCCTCCGTCCTCCGACACTCCTTCCCCTTTTTTCCCTCCCTAACCCACTCATTCCCAAATATACATTGAACTATTGATTATGTCCATGGGGTGGTTATTTGTTTCTTCATTTCTTATCTCTTTGTGACTTTCAGTTTTATATTCCGCATATGAGTGAAGTCATACACTTCTTTATGTTTTCTGTCTGACTTATTTCCCAAAGTATGATGATCTTCAGGTCCATCCATTTTGTTGCAAATGAAACTATTTCATCTTTTCTTAGAGCTGAGTAATATTCCATTGTGTATATATAACACAGCTTCTTTATCCAGTCATCGGTCGCAGGGCACTTCCGTTGTTTCCATGGTATGTCCACTGTGAACACCGCTGCCATGAACATTGCGGTACTTAAGTCTTTGTGGACAAAGGTTTTCAGGTTTTTTGGGGTAGAAACCCCAGAAGAGGGATTGCTGTGTCAAATGGTAACTCCATTCCCAGTTTTCTGAGGAACCTCCACATTGCCTTCCACAGTGGTAGTACCAGTTTTCATTCGCACCAGCAGTGTACCAGAGTCCCTTTTTCTCCACATCCTCTCCAGCACTTGTTATTTGTTCTCCTGTTGATAATTGGCATTCTGACAGGTGTGAGGTGATACCTCATTGTTACTTTGATTTGCATTTCCTGATAGCTAATGAGGTTGAACATTTATTCTTATGTCTGCTGGCCATTTGTACTTCTTCGTGGGAGAAGTGCCTGTTTAGTTCTTCTGCCTGGTTTAAAATTCGGTTGTTTGTTTTTTTGTTATTAAGTGTTATTAGTTCTTTATGTATTTTAGATATTAGACCTTTATCTGATGTCTCCTTTGCAAATAATTCTCCCATTCAATTGGCTGTCTCTTTGCTTTGTTGATGGTTTCTTTTCATGTGAAGAAGCTTTTTAGTTTGATAAAATCTCAATCATTTATTTTTTCTTTTACTTCCTTTGCCTTTGAAGTCAGGTTCATGAAGTCTTCCTTCAGTCCTAGGTCTATACATTTAGTACCAATGTTTACTTCTATACAGTTTTTTGTTGCAGCTATGATATGAAGGTCTTTCATCTATTTCAAGTTAATTTTTTATATGGAGAGAGTTCAAAGCTCAAGTTCATTTTTTGCATATATGATACCAGTTTTCCCAACACCACCTA
>PVJL010020797.1:0-11492 GCA_004026885.1 Lyroderma lyra
GTGGTCATTGGGTAGTAGGGAAGACAAAGACACTGAGGGTAAAGCACTTTAGGTGTCGAATACATCCTTGTAGGGCCATTTGTGCCTACCTGAAGAAAGTCTCTATGTGAAGTCACCTGTGTGTGTGGAGGCCAGAGAGCCTGATCTCAGTATACAGGGACCTGCACTGTACTGGAGTCTCACTTTTTGGGAAATATTTTAGAACCACAGAAAAGATGAGACCATTCAGGATGGTCTCTGACAAGAAATAAAAGAGGCCACATAAAAACTGTGAAATAAAAATGTTCACTCACTGCTGATAGTCACTGTAAATAATGTTATCTCATTGTTTGTTAGTTGGAGAAGAAAGAAAAAATAGAATTACAAAGAAAATTCAAAAATTGTCCCTGGGGCAGCAGAGATGTTTGATGAAATCACTCCTCCCAACCAGAAGTTTTTTGCTTAGCCAGATGTTCATGTGCTACTAGGTCTTGTGCCTGTGTTCAGTGTGCACTGGGTGCAACTTATTAGTGAGTTTTGTGCCCTCTAATGTCCTGTGGACCCCTGAAGTTTAGCCCTTCTGTTTTCTGTATATGCTGAAGGCTTACAGCAAAGACCTTTGCAGGGAGGTTTTTTTTTCTGGGCCCACGCTGACTTTATTTCACTGTCTTGCACAGTAATAAACAGCCTTGTCCTCAGCTCCTACGCTGGTCACGATACAGCATGTTCTTGGCATTGTCTCTGGAGATGGTGAATCAGCCCTTCACAGAGTCTGCATAGTATTTCTGACTTCCATCATACACTATAATTGCCACCCACTGCCAGTCCCTTTCTTGAAGGCTGCCAGACCCAATGCATGTCATAACTACTGAATGAGAATCCAGAGGCTGTACAGGAAAGTCTCAGAAACCCTCCAAGCTGCACCAATTTTCCCCCAGACCCCACCAGCTGCACCTCACACTGGATACCTGCAAACACATAAATGACCTGGTCAGAAAACAGTCACACATACACTGCTTCTTTCATTCATTTTCAACTCAAATAGTCAGAGTCTCTTGTTATCTATAAATTACCTCTTAAAATAGCCACAAGTATAACTCAGCTGCACCCAAACTCCATGGTGCATCGTCTGTGTTCAGTTCTGATCACAGACTGGGGACACCTGGGAATCCCAGAGTTCGGGTTCCTGTGTCAGAGCTGCAGGGTCAGGGCTGCGCTGGTATTCACCAGCAGACTGGGTCTCTATTTGCATGTCCTCACACTATATAGGGAGCTCTGAAGTTGGGCAACTACATAGAGTACAGTGTCTCAGTGCAAGCATGAGTGCCTCTTTGCAGTACTCCCTTTGCTGTGTGGAAATTGGGTGAAGATATCCTATATTTGGAGAAAGCCACCCAGCAGGGCACACACTGCAATCAGGTGCTTGTTCTGTGAGTTCCAGTCAGCATTTAGGGAAGGGAAAAGACAATTCCCCTTAGGGGAAAGATCAGGATAAACAAACTTGACAGGGTTTGATTCAACATTGTGTGAGAGTAGTCCTGTCAGGAACAACCTGCTGTGTATTTGGATCTGGCACAGTCATGTGTGATTGTTCAATGGTGAACCTTAGGTCCTGCAGCAAACACAATGTGCTCCTCTTCTCTGCAGGTCTCAGAAATAGAAAACTCTTTCTATATTATTCATAACCACAATTCCTCTAATTCAAGGATCCTTAGTAAACAGATGACAAACATTCTTTAAATGAGAGAGTTCCTGCAGAGCATCCTACCCTGTCACAGTTTCATGGGTATTTTCCTGACCCCAACATCTGGAGTATTTTGTCCTGATGCTGCCCTGCCTGCTAGTTTTTCTGGCTTTATCTCTGTAGTTTCAATCTTTCTTCTGTCCTGGGAGTCCTGCCCAGTACATAGAGGATTCAGAAGATGTCCTGATACATTCAACCATTTTTACTGTACATCTGGCTTTTCCAAACAAGTGTTCTATCTGCTTCTTATCATTGTGTCCAGAAGACTTTAGGGTGAATGGAGGAAATCAAAGGACTGACAGCTTTTTGCAATAAAACTGTCGCATCCATCTGTTCATGTTGGATTACTTACTATTAATTATTCATCAAGTGAATCAACTGAGGATTACATTGTTGGGGCTCAAAGGCTCTGAACTTCACACTGGAATGCATATGTGTGCACATTGTATTAAAAATCAGCAGTAGAGAGAAGTCAAGAAGGCGACTGGAGAGGAGGTCCCAAAAGCCTCTCCCAGAAAACACAATTGAATGGTCGCCCAGGAGTCAAGAAAGAGGACCCAGAATGACAAAACGGCTGTTGAGAAATCCACAAATCGCAAGTAAACACCCGAAGGTTGGAGAGAGTGGGGCAAGCAGGGGAGAGGGAAAGTAGCAGAGATGGTCTGCAGCAGGACACAATCTCTGCTGCCTATTTGGAGTGGTGCAGTTAGTCGGAGGGGAGAGACTGCGGGAGAGCTGGGTATTGTAGTTCCATGCTGGGGATGGAGTTTGGGAGCCAGCCTCTGAAACTTTTGAGTGGTAGAAGGGCTGAGTGAGGACTCTGAACTGCAAATACGACACCACAGCTCTAAGCCCCCTGAAGACCTACACAAGGCTGCAGTTTCTGTTCCCAGCCCGCTGAAAAGGTGACCTTGATGTCTCAGGCTAGGCCCACAGCTTTGGACTTACGGAGCATACATTCCTCGTGCACCCCAGTGTTCTGAAAGCAGTGTGAGCCTGTAGACAGCCAGATGCTGAATCAGGGCTAGGACGAAAGACTGATTTCATAGCATTCACCAGAGCCAGCAGAAACAAGCCTCAGAACAGCTTCCCCAGCAAAAGGCAGAAGGCAGAGCCGGCCTTGCAGAGCCTTTTGTAGGCCTCTCACCAGGATATATGTGCATAGCCCACAAACGCAGTAGGAGATCAGAAACAAGAAATAAACCCCCCTCTCTCCCAAAACTTGACCCCGAGTGCCACCTAGTGTCTGCCCTACAGCAAGACACCACAAAAGCATTAATCTGGGCACGGAACATGAAGCCCTCATGTCAAAGAGGAAGAACAAGGCGGACAGGATGAATTCCTTAAAAACTAAAACTCCTCAGAAGGAAAATGAAATTTATCCAGAAGACAGCTTCTTAGACCTGGAAGGGTCTGATTAAGTAACAGAATTTAAAGCAGCCATTGTAAAGGCTGTGAGAGAAATGAAATCATACAGGCAGAACACCATAGCTGAGATAAATAAGATAAAAAAGAATATAAATGACATAAAAAAGAAACTCTGAGAACAAAAAGAACAATTTAACAAAGATATTCAAAACATAAGAAAGATTGAGACGGGAATGCGAGAAATAAATAATACGATAAAGGAAGTGAGAAATGAAATAACTGCCATAGGAAACAGGACCAATCAGATGTAATAAAAGAAGTAGTGATACTGAAGATCCAAAGATGGAGACAGCTCAGAGAGAGGAAGAGAAGGAATATAGAACCAAAAGGATTGAAAGAATTTTGCAAGAATTATCCAACTCCATGAGACAAAACAATATCAATATAATAGGAATAGAAGAGGGGGCAGAGCAATCTACAGGGAGCATACTCAAACAAATCAAAGATGAAAACTTCCCAATCCTATGGAAAGATCAGGAACCCCAAGTTCAAGAAGAAAACAGGTCCCCTAGATACCTGGACCCTAAATATCTTCTCCAAGACACATGGTACTAAAGATGTCCAAAACTAAAGACAAAAAGAAAATTCTCAAGGCAGCCAGAAAAAAGAGAACTATCCTTTAGATGAAAACCCATCAGGCTGGCATCAGATTTCTGAGCACAAATTCTGCAAGTCGGGAGGGAGTGGAATTCAATATTCAAAAGAATAAAAGAGAGAAATTCCAGCCAAGAATACATTATCCAACAAAATTATCTGTCAGATATATAGGTGGAATAAAGACTTTCTCAAACACACGGAAGCTGAGGGAATTTGCCAGCACGAGGCCAGCACTCCAAGAAATACTGAAGGAGGATCTTTGACCTAAAACAAAACATCAGGAAAAATTGAACAAAATTGGGGCAACAAGAAAGAAACAAAAACAAAGAAACAAAGAAGGAAACAAACAAAAACAACGAAAGAAAGAAATAATGGCCACAGGAAATCCTCATATATCAATCATTACTCTAAATGTTAATGCACTGAAATAAAAAGAAACAGAGTAGCAGACTGGATTGACAAACAGAACGAATCCATATGCTGTCTCCAAGGAACACGCCTCTGCCATAAGGACAAACACAGACTCAGAGTGAAAGGATGGAATACAATACCCCAGCAAATGGTAACCAGAGAAAAGCAGGAGTGGGCATATTGATATCTGATGAAATAAACTTCAAGTTAGAAAAGATAGTAAAAGACAAAGATGGACATTACATAATGATGAAAGGCACAATGCAACAACAAGAAGATTTGACATTAATTAATATATATGCTTCCAACCAGGATGAACCAAAATATGCAAAGAAATTACTAACAGACTAGAAAGGAGAAACTGATGAATACACAATAATAATGGGAGACTTAAATACCCTGCTAACAGCCATGGACAGATCATCCAAACAGAAAATAAATAAGGAAACATCATCTCTAAATGAAACATTACAGCAGTTGAACATAATTGACATTTATAGGACACTTCATCCAGCAAAAAGAGACTACAGCTTCTTTTCTAGTGCACATGGAACATTCTCAAGGATAGACCACATGCTGGGACACAATAGTACCTCAGCAAATTCAAGAAGAACAAAATCATACCAAGTGTATGCTCAGACCACAAAGCTTTGAAATTGGAGATCAACTGTAAAGGAAAGTAGAAAAACCCACATATACATGGACATTAATCAGCCGCTTAGTAAAAAAGGACTGGATAAAAGAAGAAATAAAAGATGAGATTAAAAAATATATAGAATCTAATGAAAATGAAAATACAACGTATCAGAATTATTGGGACACAGTGAAAGCGGTTATAAGAGGGAAATTTATATCATTACAGGCCTATCTTAAGAAACAAGAAAAATCACAAGCAAACATCTTAGCATCCCATCTTAAAGAACCAGAAAAAGAAGAGCAGATAAAACACAAAATCAGGAGAAAGAAAGAAATAATAAAAATTAAAGCAGAGCTAAACCAACTAGAGAACAGAAGGACAGTAGAAAAAATTAATATAACGAAGAGCTGGTTCTTTGAGAAAGTCAACAAAATTCACAAAACCCTGGCGAGACTAATCAAAGGACAAAAGGAAAGGACACAAATGTCCAAAATTAGAAATTGAAGGGCAGAAATTACCACTGATACCACAGAAATACAAAGGATAATAAGAAAATATTATGAAGGACTTTATGCCACGAAATTGAACAACCTAGAAGAAATGGACAAGTTTCTAGAAACTTATAGCTTACCAAGACTGAACCTAGAAGAACTGCATAATCTAAGTAGACAAATCAATAGCAATGATTATCCATAATCTCCCTAAAGGCAAAAGTCCTAGACCAGATGGTTTTACCAACAAGTTCTACCAAGCATTCAAAGAAGAATTAACGCCTATCCTCCTCAGACTCTTCCAAAAAAATTGAAGAGGAAGCAATACTTCCTAACTCATTGTATGAGGCCAACATTACCCTAATACCAAAGCCTGGAAAAGACAACACATAAATAGAAAACTATAGATCAATATCGCTGATGAACGCAGAAGCAAATTTCCTGAACAAAATATTAGCAAATAGAAGACAACAATGCATCAAAAAGATCATACATCATGAACAAGTAGGATTCATCCTGGGAGCACAAGAATGGTTCAACATATGAAATTCAATCAATGTGATACACCACCTAAACAAAATCAAAGATAATAATCGTATGGTCATTTCAATTGATGCAGAAAAAGCTTTTGATAAGGTACAACATTTATTTAGGACTAAAACACTGAATAAAATAGATATAGAAGGAAAGTATCTCAACATAAAAAAGGCCATACATGACATACCCTCGACTAACATCATACTCAATGGGGAAAAGTTGAAACCTGTTCCCCTAAAATCAGGAACAAGAGGGATGCCTCATGTCACCACAGTTATTTAATATAGTATTGGAAGTTCTAGCCACAGCAATCAGGCAAGAGAAAGGAATCAAAGATATCCAAATTGGGAAAGAGGAGGTCAGATTGTCACTATTTTTGGATGACATGATTCTTTATATAAAAAATTCAGAAGATCCCACCAGGAAATTATTAGAAACAATTAATGAATATAGTAAAGTCTCAGGATACAAAAATCAATGTACAAAATTCAACAGCATTCCTTTATACAAACAATGAATCTTCAGAAAAATAAATGAGGGAATCAACTCTTTGCTACCATAACAAAATGAATGAAATATCTGGGAACTAACGTAACAAAGAATGTGACAGACGTATACACAGAAATCTATAAGACACTTTTGAAATAAATTGGAACAGACCTTAAGAGGTGGAAAAATATTCCCTGTTCATGGATAGGAAGACTTAATATTGTTAAAATGGCCATTCCTCCCAAAGCAATCTACAGATTTAATGCAATACCCATCAAAATCCCACAATCATACTTGCGTGAAATAGATAAAAGAATTAGATTTATATGGAACCATAAAAGTCCTCGAATTGGCAAAGTAATATTACATAAAAAGAATAAGGCTGGTGGCATTACACTTCCTGACTTCTATTTATATTACAAAGCATCAATAGTCAAAACAACTTGGTAGTGGCAGAAGAACAGAAATATAGACCAATGGAATAGAACTGAAAACCCAGAAATAAACCCACAAATGTATGGACAAATGAATTTAGATAAAGGAGCAAAAAACCTACAAAGGGGTTTTAGTAGGTGGTGCTGGGAAAACTGGAAAAACATATGCAAAAGAATGAACCTGAGCTGTGAACTCTCTCCATATACAAAAATTAACTCAGAATGGATTAAAGACCTTCATATAAGACCTGCAAGAATAAACTGTATAGAAGAAGACATTGGTACTAAATTTATAGACCTAGGATTGAATGAAGACTTCATGAACCTGTCTTCAAAGGCAAGGGAAGTAAAAGCAAAAA
This sequence comes from Lyroderma lyra, assembly GCA_004026885.1. Lineage (NCBI taxonomy): Eukaryota > Metazoa > Chordata > Mammalia > Chiroptera > Megadermatidae > Lyroderma > Lyroderma lyra. Next base: position 7,107 of record PVJL010020797.1, read on the forward strand.
TAAATGAATGGGACTATATCAAACTAAAAAGCTTCTGCACAGCAAAGGAACCATCAGCAAGCCAACTGAATGGGAGAAAATATGTGCCAATAACGCATCAGATAAGGGTCTAATATCTAAAATATATAACGAACTAATAACACTTAACAACAACAACAAAAAACAAGCCAATTAAAAAGTGGGCAGAGGAACTAAACAGACACTTCTCCCACGAAGAAATACAAATGGCCGGCAGACATTTGAAAAAATGCTCATCCTCATTAGCTATCAGGTAAATGCAAATGAAATCCACAATGAGATACCACCTCACACCTGTTACAATGCCTGTTATCAAAAAGGAATAAGAAGCCCTGGAGAGGATATGGAGAAAATGTACTCTGGTACATTGCTGGTGGGAATGCAAACTAGTACAGCCACCATGGAAGACAGCGTGAAGCTTCCTCAGAATATTGGGAATGGAGCTACCATTTGACCCAGCAAACCCCTTTCTGGGGATCTGCCCAAAAAACCTGAAAACCTTTGTGCGCAAAGACTTATGTACCCTAATGTTCATCGCAGCTTTGTTCACAGTGTCCAAAACATGGAATCAACCAGAGTGCCCTGCGACAGATGACTGGATAAAGAAGCTGTGGTACATATACACAATAGAATATTACTCAGCTGTAAGAAAAGATGAAATATTGACATTTGCAACAAAATGGATGGACCTGGAGATCATCATGCTTAGTGAAATAAGCCAGACAGAAAAATCAAAGAACTGTATGACTTCACTCATATGCAGAATACAAAACTGAAATCAAAGACAAAAGAAATGAACATACAACTAACACTTGGACACAATCAATAGTTTAATGTTTATTTGGGGTCGAGTGGGTCAGGGATTGGAGAAAGGAAAGGGGGTGGGAGAGAAGAGGGTGAAACTATATATAAGGTGATGGAAAGAGAAGTCACATTAGGTGGTGAATCTATTATACATCAAGTTGACAATGCACTGTAGAGTTGTATGCCTGAAACCTATGTAATCCTTGCTAACAAATGTCACCCCAATAAGTATAACAATAAAAACGAATTTAAAAAAACAACAGTAACCAATTTTTGTTATTTTTTAGTTTCCTAGATTAAGTAATCAGATACTGAGTTTATATTGGAAAAGTCAAATAGCAACATTTTTCTTTAACCACATGTTTAGTAAAATAATTTTTAACAAGTTGATGTCAGAAAAAAGGAGATTGTGTTATTTTCTCTTTTTCTGATGATGCTGAGTGCGAAATAAAGCTTCAGGTGATAGCCTAATGGGTTCCTAATTCTGAACCTCACAATTAAATCTAAGCAGAAATCATGGAGGCTGGTCACCTTAAGGTCACGCAACATGGGAAATACCCTGTCTAAGCTGTATCTGGGGTGTTGTGTGCAGGCTCTGAAGTATGCAGCATCAGCTCCAAACCCAAGACTCAGCAGTTCAATAAGTCTCTATTCTCCTGAGGGAAAAAGAGGAATAGTGTGGTAGAGTCAAAGACATTCTATCCAGGACTTCTGTTCACAGATGTAAAACGATGATAGAAAAAAGTCTTGTCATTCAACATGTAAACATTGCCACTGAGAAAGAAAACACTGGGCTAGGTCTTCCTACAAAATTAAAAAGGAAGTCAAATAAGGTAAATGTGAAAATTAGAGTTTTTTGCAGCACACATGTTTCTTCTGCATATCCTCAGAGAAACAAACCCTACTTACATAGGGCAAAGCCATCAACCAAGACACACCCACCATTGAGTCATGGGGATATTCTGAAAAACATCTCAAGTTCCCAGCTACTCCAGTGATTTTTCTGGGCTTTGTGTGGATTGCATAGCATTTTAGGAAAGGTTAACCTAGCCTTCCCTATTTCTGTCTTTCAATTGAGGACACACTTGCATCATGACCTGACAGCTCCCCTGCTATATCCATCATCTTCCCTGCATTTTAATGACACAGGTATTTCTCAGTAAAATTCATGGAAATATAATATTTTCTTGGTGTTTGTTTCTTAGAAGACCCAGACAGATACTAACATACTTACACCAAATAAAAGGCCTGACTTTATTTTTAATGCTTGGTTGGTGAATTTTTTTTCTTTTCTTGATTCAACAGTTGGATAGGTTGATTGAAAATGTTATGGGCCAAACAGATTAGCCATTTCCCCACTTCAGTAAAGACTCCTCTTCCTTGTTCTTTAGCTCTCAGTTTCACCTTTTGCCTAGTCTAAAGTCTTAATTTCTTTCCTTATCAATTTTCTCTGGCTCCTCACCCCAAGCAACAGACTTTCCATCCTGAAACCACGTAGTTATGAGGGTTTTAAAACCTATTTTTTAGATCCATGCCTTTAAAGTACTAACTGAATTTCTCCTAATCTAGGAACCATCAGGATACTAGTGGTACCCCAACAAGGCTTCCAGCCCATCTTGACAAAGGAGTCAACAGGGCGGATCTCAAGACCACTTCCCATTTTGAATCAGATAGGGTGAGAGCTCCATGGATCCCCAATAGGTAGGGACAATGACAATTTTCAGCAGGAAGCAGATACAGAAGATGAAACCTCCAGCCCCTCAGCTTCCCATGGAGATTTGTGAGGATCATGTTTCTCAAGAGAAAGGCAGATCGAATAGGGGAAATCTCGGGACCCCTCCCATGAGACTCACCCTGCTGTAATAGTCAATGCCTTGATACCACCCCTTCACTAGTAATCCCTGCCCCAGGCTAGGAAGCCACAGGAGGAAGTTCCAGGCAAATACAGGGAAGTTAGAGGGCCCAAGAAGCCCATCAGTTTGGGTCAGTTCCTAACACCTGCATGGTGAGAGTTATAATGAACTTCATCTCACCTTGGCCTCATTATACCATCATTGTAATGTCATACATGTGCTTGGAAGTTTATTAATATCATTATAACAGACTGAAATCTGGGAAAGGACATGAGCTGTCAAAAGGCATTATGTAATAAGCCCTTTGTCAATCAGACTTGTCAATCAAGAGGTCCCACACCCATAGGTGTCTCCCCTGAAGACTTAGAAGAGAATAAAAGGACAGAAGCCTCATTGACCGGGGCTCTTGAGCCACTCTCCTTGCTTGAGTCTGCTCCTACCTTTTTGGAGTGTACTTTCTCTTCAATAAACTACCTCTTTGTTTCACCTCTATGCATTTGTGTGTGTCTCATTTAATTCTTTGTTTGAGATACCAAGAACCTGGACATTGTGTCAACAAGGACACCCCATTTTCTGATAACGAGAACACACACGTGCCTCTTACCATGGTGGCTTGGGAAGGTAAAAGTTCCTGAATGTGGAAACATTTTTCAGCCTCACCTCGTGGCTAGTGTAAAGGCTCATCTCACTCCATCTACTCTGCCCAAGCTATGCTGGACTTGTTTTGTCCACCAGGCCTCTCCAGTTGTCCCCTGTGTAAATAATAAAAAGTCCCTCAAAGTCACTTTTTATGTGGAGGGTCACTGTATATACATCAAAACCACACATTACGTGGAGGTCATCTTGATTTCAGGAGTGACTACAATAATTGGCACTGTGAGAAATATTCCTGGACAATGACCATGTCAACAAAGATCTTTCTTCTGCTGCTTTGCTTTCTAACAGGCTCTGCTGTGTAATGAGAACTGTTGTTTTGGGATACACTGCCCTGTACCATGTTTCTTGAGTTCCACCTTGACTCTATCATGTGGTTAACTGACTGAGTCTAGTATTTTGACAATTAAATAGCATTTAGACAGAAACATGGCATTGGAAATTCCACATGGTGTTCTCTGATTCTCTGTCTGAGACTGGGTTTTCTCTATCTTAGAATCAATACTGTGTCTCAAAACCAAAATAAGCTGTGACTGACAATAGCATCAGGGGAATGGCCCTTACTCTGTGACCTATTGGTTGTGTGACTCAAACTAGCATTGTCTCTGATTTTATAGAGGATGCAGGAATAAAAGTACATGGCACATTGAATGGTAAATCATGGAAAAGTGAGTGGTCATTGTTTGAAGATGTGGGTTGCTGAGGTTCCTAGTTAAATTGGCAAATGACTTACATGGATCTTATAAATATCTCTTATGAGGGCTGATATTGCCCCCTCTGCCTGTGTCACAGAAAGCGAACAAACACTGTTGCATTTTCAGTAATAAAACACAGCACCCACAGAACACATGTGAATAACTAAGGGTTAATTCAACCATTTCCAAACTACTGTTGATTAAAATATTGATATGGGGCTCTCTGGAAGAAGAAACATGTGAATTCAAACAAAGTGGAAAAGATTCACCTAAGTACAACTAAAACACATATATACAATGGAATATTATTCAGCTATAAGAAAAGATGAAATATTGCTATTTGCGACAAAATGGATGGACCT
>PVJL010020798.1:0-11473 GCA_004026885.1 Lyroderma lyra
CCTCTAAATGACGAAGGCACACAGGGGCAGAATGGGAGGTGGGGATCATGAATTTATTGTTTGGGCAGGATATATCAGTCATCTTCAGACATCTAAAGGCATGGCCCAACAGTGAATGGGTATGCAATTGTGGATCGGGAAGAATGGATACCATTAGAGTGGAGAAAGAGATGTGGGGTCATCAGTGGAGATTCACCAGTGGCTCAGGTCATGTATGCCTCTGGCTTACAGGATATGAGGTGTGGGGCTACAATTAAGACTGGGACCATGGAGAGGTGGGCATGTGATTTTCCCAGAAGCTCTCACCTGCCTAGGTTTGGGAGCAACACAGGAGGACAGATGGCATCCACTTTTGACATGGGTCAAATGAAAGGGTCCCTCACACTAGGAACATTTAGTCTCCTCTTTCCTAATTTCTCAGCTCCCTTATTTTGGTCTTTTTCCCTAGTCCCTAGCCTTAATCACCCTCTCAATCAGTTTTCCTTATCTCTATCCTTAAACAATCAATTGCTCCTAGCCTGAATTATGGAATGTCTTCATCCTGCCTCTTGCTCTAGATGATTACCCCCAAAATTAAACAATAGGCTGTTAGTCCAAATCTCCCAGGACAGTCTTTGCCCCAGCTTTAGTTAATCATTCAGAAAACCTTGTAATTTGTGTTGCTAATTGTATTTCCAAAATGTCTCCTGTCTCTACCCTTAGTTAATCATCCTAAAATTTGTGATTTGTGATGGCAAAGCTGTAGTTAGTTGAGCTTGGTAGACTTTAACTAATTATCCTGGTGGCTATAAATCTGTGCTTGTTGATTACATCATCCCTAGACCATTCCTAGATAGGTGACTACACCTGAATTGCCAACTAAGCCCAAAGTCAACAGTACACAGACACCAGGGGGTTGAACAGACCTTTTATCACGTCACCCATCTGAATCAGTGGCTTCCAGGTCTGTTTTTCAGGCCAAGGCTTTTAATCTATTAACTGGATTTATTTCTCCTCATCCAGGGGCCATTGGGATAGAGACAATGCCTCTGCAAGGCTTCCAGCCCATCCTGAACAAAGAAATCAACACGATTTCCCAAGTGGATCTCGAGACCCCTTCCTTCTTTTAGATGGGATAGGGTGAGAGCTCCATGAGTCCAACAGGTAGGGACAACAACCGCATTCAGCAGGAAGCAGATATAGAAGATGAGACCTCCCATCCCTCAACTTCCCATAGAGATTTAGAGGATCACACCTCTCAAGAGGAAAATAAGGGAGGCAAGTAAAATAGGGGGGGATATGGGGACCCATCTCATTGGGCTTGACTTGCTGAAGTAATCACCACCCTGATATCACCATTTTCTAGAAATCCCTATCCCAAGATATCTCAAGAGGAAATGGGGTTTAGAAAGAAAACTTGAGCAGTAAAAAGGTGATGTCATAGCCTCCTGTCAATCAAAGATGCCAATCAAAAGGCCCCACACCCAGGTAGGCATAATCCCTTACAACATAGCAGAATAGAACAACCAAAGCCTCATAATTCGGGGCTCTTCAGCCATTTTTTCTGCTTGAGCCTGCTCCTACCACTTAGGACTGTATTTTCCCCTTGCTATTCAAGGCTCTTGAGCCATTTGCCTGCTCAAGCCCTCTCTTACCTCTTTGGAGTGTACTTTCTATTTTTAATAAACTATCTCTTTGTTTCACCTTATTTTCCTTTTAATAAACTGCTTCTTGATTTCACCTCTACACTTTGGTATGTGTCTCATTCAATTCTTTGTTTAAGATACCACGAACAAGGACACTGTGCTGAGGAGGGCCCCATTCTCTGGTAACACTTTTAGCTTGGACAGTTGCAGGCTGGTTTGCTCAGGCCTTTGGGAACTGCTGTAAAGTGTCAGGAGAAAGTGAAGACAGAGCCTGCACATGCACTTGTGAGTTAATTCAAAGGCTGAGGTGCAGGGGAAAAGCAAGATATTCTCCCCTGTCCTCTAAGATCCTCTGAGAGAGGAGGAAATTTTTTGTCTAGTGTTGTGATCAGTGAGTGCCTGAATGGCAGAGAGGAGAATAAACTGGCGTTCCCAGGGCAGAGCTTGCTTCAGGCTACTGGGCAGCACAGACCCTCCTCAGCAAGCTCCTACTTACCCTAGGCTGAGCTGACACAGTGGTCCTGGATGGAGGCCCTCCCAGCTCCCCCTCCCCTTCAGCCCTCCCAACTCCCAGGCTTGGCAGAGGGAGAGATAGAGTGGGGGAAGGGGTCAGCAGCCAATCACATCCCCCACAGCCTTAGTCATCTGCACCTGGTCTAACCAATCCCCTCTGAACAAACAGTTCACTCAGCTTCTGCTCTCTCCTCCCCTCCATGATCTGCCCAGCAACAGAAAAAAAAAGAGGTTTAAGGAGAAGAGGGAAGCCCTACAAACAAACTCCCAGCCCTTGGTAGCAATGGAGCTGGGCCCCAGGCTCACTCTATAAAGTGAGGTTAAAACAATACCTACAGTTCCTGTAGCCCAGGCAAAATGTCCCTAGGGGCCCTCAGGATTGTGCAAGCCCAGCTCTCATGGACAGGAAGTCATATATTACAGAGATCCTGCTCCTTGGAGCCTTGGGCCACAAGCCAATCTAGATCATTCCACAGCTCTGGGGCAGGTCCTGGATTGACAATCTGAATGACAGAGACACAGTTCTGGGGGAGGAGATGGACGTTGAACAAACAAGCTCACAAATGCCTATTGAACTAGAAACAGTGACAAGTCCTTGGAACGAAAAGAGCAGTTTGTTACATAGAAAAATAAGAAGGGCCTGATTTAGACCAGCTTTTACAGTTTGTAATCCTTTCACTGTTTTTTGGTTCAGAATTACAACTGATATTTTATTCATTACTTTGACCCTAGAGGACTCTCACCTGTGAGAAAAACTTGGTGTTCGTTATTGACATGAGCAGTTCCATGTTTGGTACCCAGATGAAGCAAGTAACAAGGACCTTAGGGGCCTTTCATAGTTCTTCTTCTATAGGGCTCAGCAAGCAATGAGTTCTGGAACATTCTTTCCCTGGGGACAGAGACTTGTTTTTCCATCCCATCAGCCTTGTATCTTATAGGCCTGGGCCTACATATCAAGAGCCATGTAGACCTGGAGCCACAGAATTTGAGGAACACTGAAACATTGGACTATGGGGCCTGAAACCATTGAGACTCTCAACTCAAAACTCCTGGGCTCATAAGTTCTTGGAATCATAGAATCCTGAGCTAAAGTATTCTGGTATCATTAAACATGAGTAAAAAAAAAATGAGTAAAAAAGAAAAAAGTTCAGTGGTATAGACTGAACATTTCTGAGGCCATGGGTTAAAAAGAAGTTTTTTTTTGTTTTTGTTTTTTTTTTGTTTTTTTTTTTTTTTTTTTTTTTTTTTTTTTTTTTTTTTTTTTTTTTTTTTTTTTTTTTTTTTTTTTTTTTTTTTTTACATTAAAGCCAGAAAAATACAGTGCACTTGCATTATAGTGGTTAGAAACCATGGAGTCCTGGGTCCATCTAGACTTATATCTTATATCCCTTCTATCAGAACACCCTTGAAACAGAGTATTGGAGCCATAATCCAAAGAGATACTTACTTAAGAGCCTGAATCCTTAATGTTCTGGCAGCAGTGTTTTGAACAATAGTAGTCTGGGGCTCTAGAATTGTAAGGTTCAAGTGTCCTGTGGCAGTATTTCTTTTTAACCTTAAAGCTTTGAACTGCTGTACTTTGGGAGGTAATGTATTAGGATGTAGGATCTCCTGAATTTTAGCATCATGGTTGCCTGGTTGCTTTAGACCTCAGGAAGTCGTTGGACATTAAAGCTCTATAAAGTTAGGATTCTTTGACCTCATAAAGCCCCAAATCTGTAAACCTAGGTATCTTAGATTAGTGTGATTTTTCAGCCCCTGAACCACAATATCTTTAGCTGTCTTCTTTTGTGTCTAGTTTACTGTTAAATTTATATAGTAAGTTCTTAATTTCAGATATCACATTTTTTAATTTTAGAGAGCAGTGTGAGTGATTGCAAAGACATGTAACTAGAACGTATCCTAACTGAGGCAAATATGTTACTGAAGAATGGGGACCTCCTTGGTGTGGTGTCCAGGTTCTTGGTATCTTGAGCAAAGAATTGAATGAGACACACACCAAAGTGTAGAGGTGAAACAAAGAGGTAGTTTATTAAAAGGAAAATAAGAAGAAACAAAAGGATGGTCTATTAGAAGTAGAAAGTACACTCCAAAGAGGTAGAAGTGGGCTCAGCAGGGAAGTGGCTCAAGAGACCTGAATAACGAGGCTTTGGTAATTTTATTCTCTTTAGTTGTAAGGGGTTATGCCTATGTGGGTGTGGGGCCTTTTGATTGGCAGGGTCTGTGACATACCTTTTTACTGTTCATGTTTTCATTCCAAACTCAGTTACCTCCTGTGATTGTCTATCTTGGGGCAGGGATTACTAGGAAAGGGTGATATCAGGGTGGTAATTACTCTGGCAAGGCAAGTCCCATGGCGGGGGGGGGGGGGTTGGGCTGTCCTGAAATTCCCCTTATTCTACCTGCCTGCCTTAATTTCCTTTTGAGAGGCATGAGGCGTGATTCCCTAAATCTTTATGGGAAGGTGAGGGACTTATCTTCTGTATCTGCTTCCTGCTGATTCTGACCATTGTCCCTTCCTCTCAGGGGCTCATAGAGCTCTCACTCTATCTGATTTAAAAGGGGAAAGGGTCTTGAGATTCGCCTGGGAGACCGTGTTGACTTCTTTGTTTGGGATGGGTTGGAAACCTTGCCTGGGCATCATCTGTATCCCAATGGCTCCTAGATGAGGAGAAATAGATTCAGCTAATAGGTTTAAAAGCATTAGCCTGAAAAGCAGGCCTCAAGGCCACTGATGCAGGGCAGCTACATGATAGAAGTTTCATTTAGCCCCATGGAGTTTCTGTCCTGTTGACTTTGGGCTTGGCTGGTTACCCAGGTGTTACCACCTATCCAGGAATGGCCTAGGGAGGATATAATCAGCAAGCACAGAATTATAGCCACCAGAATAGTTAGCTAAAGTCTAGCAAACACAGCTAAGTAAAGTGTTGCCATCACAAATCACAAGTTTTGGGATGACTAACTAAGGTTGGAGATAGGGGACATCTTGGGAATACAATTAACAAACATAAATGATAAGATTTTCTCTGAATGATTAACTCAACCAGGGTATCTGAGAGAAATGGGCTAACAACCCATTGTTTAAGTTTTTGGAGTAATTATCTAAAGCAGGAGGCAGGATGAAGACGTTCTATGATTCAGGCTAGGAGCAATCTATTGTTTAAGCTGGAGTTAAAGGAAAACTGATTGAGAGGGTGAGTAAGGCTAGGCACTAGCAAAAATGGGGAACTAAGGAACAAGAGAAGGGACTAAAAGTCCCTATAGTGAGAGGCTCTTTCATTTGACCCTTGTCAAATAGACCCCAAATAATAAAAATAATTTAGTGAAATGTTAGAAACATGTGGCAGAAAGACAAATGAGGAAATATATTAACCTATCGATACTAATAGCTCAGAAAATATCAATTAGAACAACACAAAGAAAACTACATTTAGGTACACCACAGATAGACTGTCAAAAACAAGAGAAATGATAAAAATATCAAGAGAAATATTATCTTTAAAGGATCAACACTACATCTTATAAATGAAGTTTGAAATTAAACAATGGAAGCTAGTAGGCAATTGAATGACTTTTTAAAGGTGTTAGAAAAGAAAAAAAAAAGAAAAAACAACCAACATAGTGTTCTGTATCCAGAAAAAAAGTTGTTCAAGAATGAAGGTAAAACAATGATACTTTCAGATGAGTATTGATTTATTTCTAGCAAACTCTAACTACATGAAGTATTAAAGGATGTTCCTTAAGCTAATATAAAACCAAGTTACATGGATGAAAAGAATTGTAGGAAGAAGATTTTTTTGAAAACATAAATATAAATATAAAAGAATACTGACTATTGCAACAATATTTTTAGAGTATATTGAAGCAAAAGATATTATTAATAAAACAATACTGTAAAGTGCATAAAGGAGGTAAATTCAGTTAATTGGTTTTATGGTTCATTCATTCCTTGAAAAATGGTTAAACTATTAAGTTAAAGCAGACTATGTGTATAATAAGACAAGAATGCAAAAAAATATCCTAGGATATGTTTTCCCAATAGAAAACTAAACTTATAACATTTAGGGTAAACACAACAACAGGAAGACTACATTACATAAATAAAATTTCAAGTGAGATAAAGTGAAACAATACAATACCAAATAAATCAAAATAAGGCAGAGAAGGAGAATTTAAACTAAACCATATCCTTATTACATTAAGTATAAATACACTTTACACTTCTGTGAAAAGATTTAAAAAGAAAGAATTTATATATATATATGTATTTGATAGATCTTAAATATAAGGACACAGGCTGAAACTATAATGGTATCTGGTGGGCTCATATTAATATCAGACATAATAGAAATAGCATCAAATGTAAAGAAGTGTATCTTATACTGATAAAGAGATCCATTCAATTGGAAAATATAACATTTATAAATTTTATAAATTTGTATGCACTCATTATCATGGGTTTGAAATATATACAACAAAAATTGATAGAGACAAGTTCATAATCATAAGTAGAGATTTTAACATACTTCTCTCAGTAAATGATAAAACAATTAGTAAAATATGTTAGGATATAGGTGGTATGAACAACAATATTAAGCAGTTTGAGATAAATTACATCTATAGAACATTACCCCAAATGACAGAAGACTACACATCTTTTTAAGTGTACACGGAACAATTACCAAAAGAGACCACATTCTGGGATACATATATACATATTTTTGTTTTAGAAATGCACACTGAAATCACAATGAAACACAGTACATACCTACTAGAATGTCTTAAAGAACAATCAAACTAAAGCAAAACAAAGCTTGCAATACTAAATACTGGTGAGGACACAAAACAACAGAAATTCTCATATATTTTTGGTGTAAATACAAAATATTACAACCATGGCAGAGAGCGGTTTGAGATTTTTAATGAATTTAGAAATAAACATTTTTTAAACCTAGAAATTTTTTTCAATGGAAAACAAAACAATTTTACACAACAATTTGTAAAAGAATGTTTTCAGCGATTATATTTATAATCACCAATTAAAAGGGAACAACTCAAATGTCCTTCAACTAGTGAATGGTCAAACAGTAGTATATCCCTCAAATGGAATGTCATGTATTTATCCTAGAGAAATAAAAATTCATGTTCATATGAAAACCTATATACAAATATATCAGGCTTATTTGTAATTGCCAAAACCTGGATACAACTCCAATGTCCTTCAACTGGTAAATAAATAAACAAGTTGCGACATATCCATACAATAAAATACAATCCAGCAACAAAAAGAAACAAAGTACTGATACATGCAGCAACATGGATGAGTCTCCAATATGTAATGTTAAAAGAAAAATGTTTACATATTCCAAAGGATACATATGTATTATTGCAAACATATGACTTTGTGGAAAAGGCAGTGTTATGGAGAAACAGATCTGTGGTTGTTAGGATCAGGGAAGGGTAGAGTAGTTGACTACAAAGGAACAACACAAGAGAGTTTTTTGAGGTGATAGAATGTTTTTGTATCTTTCTTTTGTTTTGGGTTACATGTCTATATGTATTTACCAAAGTCATAAAATTGTTGATCTAAAATCCAATTAAAATAAGTGAATAAAAGGTACTTATTATGACGACTCTATGCACATAGAACTGACAACTTTAATGAAATGATTAAATTTCTTAAAACATACAGCTTGCCAAAAAAGACACAAGATTGAATTAAAAGTGTGAATAATTTTTATATATTAAATAAGTTGAATGTGTAACTGAATCATTTTCTACTAAGAAAACTCAGATGTAGGTGGATGCACTGATACATTCTTTGAAACATTTAAGAAAGAATTATTTACCTATGTTACCTAAACTCTTATCTATACGATAAAGATGCAACATTTTGAAAATTGTTTTATGAAGTGCAATTTATTCTGATATCAAAACCTTTACAGTACAAGTAAAGAAAAATGTAAGTTATTAACATTTTTGAACATTTAGAAATTATATATAAACTATTTGCAAATTGAATCCCATGATATATGGAAAAAATAATACATTGTGACCAAGAGAGATTTATTCCAGGAATGTAAGTTAAGGAAACAATCAACAGAGTGAAGAGGCAACCTAGAAAATGCAAGAAAATATTGGCAAACTTTATATCTCTTAGGAAGTTAATATCCAAAATATACAAGAAACTCTTATAACTCAATAGCAAAAACAAACAAACAAACAAACAAAACAAAACAAAAAAGACAACAAAACTAATAACCCAATTTAAAAATGGGCTATAAACTTGAATAGATATTTTTCCAAAGAAGATAATAAATGAACAAGATATATATACGAAAAATGCTCAATATCACTAGTCATCAGGGAAATGCAAATCACTGAGCTATTACCTTATACCAGTCAGGCTGGCTATTATACCAAAACAAAACAAAACAATACAAAAAGACAACAAATGTTGGTGAAGATGTTTTGAAACTGAAATGCTTTCACACTGTTGTTGAAAATGCAAAATTGTGTAACTGCTATAAAAAAGTATGAAGCTTCCTCAAAAATTATAAATAAAACTACCATTTGATCCAACAATCAACTACTGGGTATATATCCAAAGTTAAAAAATCACTATCTTGAAGAAATACCTGCACTCTCATGTTCATTGCAGCACTATTCACAGTAACCAAGATGTAGACACAACTTACATATATGAATAAAGAAAATGTGGTAAATACATGCAATAGAATAATAGTCAAATACATAGAATCAGAGAGTGGAATGGTGGTTGCCAAGGGCTCGGCTTAGTGGGGAACCATGGAGTTACTAATCAAAAGACATAAAGTTTTAGTTAAGCAAGATGAATAAGCTCTAGAGATCTGAGCTGTACAACGTTGTATCTGTAGTTAACAGTACACTTACTGATTTAACACTTACAGATTTGTTAAATGGGTAGAACTCAAGTGTTTCTACTTTAATGAAATAAAAAAAAATGAATCATTGTTTAAAGATACATTGTCAAAAATGGAACTAAAAGAAGTAGAAGATATGTATACCTTATATTTACTAACAACTGAATTCATAATAAAATATCAAAGCACTAAGAAAACACATCACAGTCCTTCATAGCGATTGCACCAATTTGCATTTACACTAGCAGCATTGCAAGCATTTCTTTTTCTCCATATCCTCTCCAGCACTTGTCATTCCTTGTCTTGTGGATAACAGCCATTCTAACAGGTGTGAAAATGGAGTTACCATATGACCCAGCAACCCCCTTCTAGGTTTATTTACCCCCCAAAATTGAAAACCTTAGTCTACAAAGACTTATGTACCCCAATGTTCATTGCAGTGCTGTTCACAGTGTCAACTCATGGAAACAATCAAAGTGCCCTTCAATAGATGACTGGATGGGGTGTTCCCTGGTGGTGGAGTGGCTAAGGCTTCAGCGCTGTCAACGCTGCAGCTTGGGTTCAATTCCCAGCCAGGGAACTTACCCACATTAAAAAAAAATAAATGACTGGATAAAGAAGCTGTGGTACATGTACACAATAGAATATTACTCAGCTATAAGAAGAGATGCAATACTGTTATTTGCAACAAAATGGATGGACTTTGAGATCATCATGCTAAGTGAAATAAGCCAGACAGAAAAAAAACCAAGAACCATATGACTTCACTCATATGTGGAATATAAAACTGAAAGCAACAAAGAAACAAAAACTCATGGACATAGTCAGTAGTTTAGTGGTTACCTGGAGGCAAGAGGAGGGGCTTGGGAGAGGAGGGAGGGGGAGTCAAGTATATGGTGATGGAAAGAGAACTGACTCTGGGTGGTTAATACATAATGCAACACATAGACAACACACTGTAGAATTGTACACCTGGAACCCATGTAATTTTTGCTAACCAGTATCACTTCAATAAATTTAACAATTAAAAAAACCTCATGACTCAGATATATTCAGTAATACAACTATCAAAGACTTAAACTAGAAATAATACCAAACTTGCACAACCTTCTTCAGAAAATCAGAAGAGGAAAACATTTCCAAATCATTTTAAGAGGGTAACATTAAAAAACTTCATTAGAAAATAGAGACCAATATTCCTCATGAATATTGACACAAAATGCTTAACAAAAAGCTTAAACATAATTTAGCAATATATAAAAATGGAAACACATCAATCCAAATGGTTTATCTCAACAATGCAAGTTTTCTTTAATATTTGAAATTCAAACAATGTAATTCACAATATTTTCTTTTTTCTTTATTTTTTTAAAATTCATTTTTATTGTTAGACTTATTGGAGTGACATCTGTTAGCAAGTATTACATAGGTATTAGGCATACAATTCTACAGTGCATTGTCAACTTGTTGTATAATAAGTTCACCACCTAATGTGACTTCTCTTTCAATCACCTTATACTTAACTTCCCCTCCCTCCTCTCCCACCCCCTCCCCTTTCTCCCTTTCCTAACCCACTCATTCTTAAATAAAAGTTAAAGTATTGATTTTTGTCCATGGGTTATTTGTTTGTTTGTTCATTTCTTTTCTCTTTGTTGCTTTCAGTTTTATATTTGGCATATGAGTGAAGGCATACAGTTCTTTGTTTTTTCTGTCTGGCTTATTTCGCTAAGCATAACGACCTCCGGGTCCACCCATTTTGTTGAAAATGGCAGTATTTCATCTTTTCTTACAGCTGAGTAATATTCCATTGTGTATATGTACCACAGCTTCTTTATCCAGTCATCTGTCACAGGGCACTTTTGTTGTTTCCATGTTTTGGCCACTGTGAACAGCGCTGCAATGAACATTGGGGCACATAAGTCTTTGTGGACAAAGGTCTTCAAGTTTTTGGGGTAGAATTGCTGAGTCATATGGTTCCAATTATATGAGGAACCTCCACACTGCCTTCCACAATGGTTGTACCAGTTTGCACTCCCACCAGCGGTGTACCAGACTTCCTTTTTATCCACATCCTCTCCAGCACTTGTTATTCCTTTTCTTGTTGATATTAGCTATTCTAACAGGTGTGAGGTGATACCTCATTGTGGTTTTGATTTGCATTTCCCTAATAGCTAATGATGACAAGCATTTTTTCATATGTCTCCTGGCCATTTGTATTTCTTCGTGGGAGAAGTGTCTGTTTAGTTCTTCTGTCCACTTTTCAATTGGGTTGTTTGTTTTTTTGTTGTTAAGTCTTATTAGTTCTTTATATATTTTAGATATTAGACCCTTATCTGATGCGTTATTTGCAAATATTTTCTCCCATTCAGTTGGCTGTCTCTTTGCCTTGTTGATGGTTTCTTTTGCTGTGCAGAAGCTTTTTAGTTTGATATA
>PVJL010020799.1:0-11475 GCA_004026885.1 Lyroderma lyra
GGCGCACAGTCACCTGTGTCCTGGGCTGGGTGGGGGGCAGGGGAGCCCCATAATACTGTTAGATAAACGCAGAGGAAAGTTCTGCTGGGAGTCTGGGGGCCGGTGGGAGGCACCCCGGTGGGTAGAAATGGGCTCACGGGGAGGACAGCGCTTCATTGTCAGGTCGGATGTGGTGCAGAAGCAAACATGCCACCGGACCCCAGACTCCCGGGCAGCAGCGGACCCTGCGTGGGGCGGGGGCAGGAGGCCAGGCTCAGCGGTCTCTGGGGGACACTTGGCCTATCCCAGCTGGCAAGTCGCCTTCGGGGGTCTGTGTGCCTGGAAGACGGTGCTGGCCGCCAGTGGGCTCTCAGCTTCCCTTGTGGCTGGGTGACTCCCTTCCCCATGGGGCCTCAGTTTCCCCAGCTGTAACTGGACAGGTTCCAAGCCTGACAGTCTGACATGCCTGCATTCCAGGTCCTGGTGGCGGCCTCCCGAGGGGGTCAGCCCCGGGCCTGACCCCGCACGCACGGCCCCTGCCTGGAGACACCCCCAGAGGCCGTCGCTGGGCCTGGGAACCAGTGGGAGGCGCAGGCTCTGCGGGAGGCCTGGCCGCGGGGACCTGGCATTTCCTGAGGGGGATTAAGGCCGGACAGGGCGGGATTAGCTTCTCTCCTAAGGGTATCGTCTTCCCCAGACAGGAGGACCCGCCAAGCCCCCAGCTCCTCACTGAGCTGGGGGAGATTATTTTCAGGGGCGAACCGGGGGGCAAGGGAGGGGCAGAGCTGGATGAGGCTTGGGGATCCCCTGGCCTCCATCCGTCCCCAGCCCCCAGCCTGGGCTGCCACCTTGCCTGCCCTGGCCGGCGGGCTGCTAGCACCTAAATTATGAATGCCCGCCCTGGCCTGGGCCAGATGACCAGCATGTCCCTTCCTTCCCCGAGGTCCCTGCCCGGGCCCCGCCGGGGCGGGAGGGACGCTGTGACATTTTCCACTTTATCAGAGGAGGGAGAGGAGCGTGGGAAAGCGGCCGTCTCCCCCCGTGGTCAGTTCCGCTCCTGCAGGCGATCAATCTGCTGCCCCGTGATTTGTGACTCCGCACTCCCAACAAATCCAATCTCTCCTGATGAAGAGGCTGGTGCTCCCGGCTCCGCCGTGGGTCACTGTGTTTGTCCAACGCCAGTGGCCGGGAAGAACGCGCCGGCCGGCCGGGCCCGCTGCTCCCACCCTGGTGGCCATGGCGTTCCCAGGACCAGGGAGGCCCGGGCTGCGATGGCCAGGGGCGGAGGGGACGCCAGGCTTCGTGGCAGAGCTGCCACCCACCCCAGCCCTCCACCGCCAGTGGCATTCTGGAGCTTGGTCTGAACTTTCTAGAAACCTCTGTAGTCATGAAGAACAGAGCCGTGCTTGCCCCTCGCGGACGGCAGGGTTGCAGTGGACAGGGGCTGAGCCGGTGAAGCCCCCCGGGCCCTGCACTGTGGGGTGGCCTTGGCATGTGACCTTCTGCAAGGCCTCTGCCACCAGGGGGCCCGCTGGGGGCGTGGGGCAAGCAGAGGCTCTGGGGGTGTTGGGGTCCAGCTCTGCCCTCCTGTGGCTGCCCTGGCCGCTCTCTGCACTCACGTCCTAGTCTGTGAGGGCTGGCACGGCGGTGCACACAGTGAGCGCTCAGCCCCGCTGGCCTGCTCCGGGGCGGGCACTTGCACTGCCCTCACGTTCTCAGAACAGAGAAGGCTGGGCCGTGGCTGCTAAACTCCTCCTGGTGGCTTCTAGAACCGGCGAGGACGGCAGTCCCCTGCCAGCTCGCTCCACGTCCGTGTGGGAGGTGGCCACGGGGACAACCTGGCCCCAAGAGGACGGAGACGAGCCCTGGACCCCAGGCGGGGCTGCGTTGGGGCCTCGCAGCTGTGGGGCCATCGGGAGGAGCGCCGTTGCCATGGGGGCAGGTCACGATGTCCCCGAGGCCTTTAGGCCCAGCGCCAGGCTGTCTCATAACCTGCGAGTCTGCGTCTGGACCGAGAGGAAGTTGGTCTGAAGGACTGGTGGCCTCGGGCAAGAGTGGGTCCCAGGGAAACGTGCCGGGGAAACTGCTCGGGCCCAGGGCGAACCCCGCGGAGCCCAGGCAGCCGGAGCCGGTGTCACAGCAGAGCCGGCGTCACAGCGGGCCGGGCCACATTCCTGCCCCGCAGGGGCTTAGGCGCTGGCACCGGAGACAAAGGCGCTAACCCCCACCCCCACCCCACCCCTCCCCCGCAGACGCGGCCCGCCGGCCATTACGCTGATGAATCCGAGCCTGGGGACGCACTCAGGCCCTCGTTGGCTGATTGCACTCAGAGCGCTGGCCCCCTCGCCCCCTCGCAGGTCCCATCTATTTACTTTATTTCGTTTTTGGTGGGGAGGTGGGGAGCCGTTCCTGGTCACCGGGGCTGCTGAGGGGGAGGTGGTGGCCTGGCGAGGCCACTTGGAATGCCCACAGGCTAAACAAAAGGCACCTCTGTCCCCAGCTGCGTTGACCTCAGGGAGGAATCGGAAGAGGCCGGAAGTGGCCCGGGGCCCCAGGCTGTGGGCATGGCCGCCTCACTGGAGAGACCAGGGGAGCCCAACCGGGCAGGAAGCCTGGACCGCAGCCACCCAGCCGCCCAGTGGGGCTCCTGACCGGGGCTTCCCAGCTCTTTGGGGCCAGTTCCCAGAGTCGAGGCACCAGAAAGCCCCCCGCCCCCGGGCTTCCGCCAGCCTCTGGTATGCCGGTGACCCTGCACCTGGGGCCCAGAGGCCTGTCCCACCCTGCGCCCAGCCCATCCCCCTGTGGCTTGGCTCCTTTCAGAATCTCCTGCCTCAGGGCCTTTGCACGTGCTGTGCCCTCCGCCTGGCATACTCTTCTTCCCCTGCGCCCCGCCCCTCCCTGGGCCTGTGGCCGGTGAGCCCCGCTGCTGTGCTGCCAGCTCCCCGGCTCCTGTCCTGTGGACTCGCCATGTGGATCGCCTCCCCAGGGGTCCCGGGCTGGTGGCCCCCTCACGCCAGCCTCGGCTCTGTCTCCATAGGGCTTCTCCTCTGTGTCCACCTCCGCCTTCTCTTACAAGGACACCAGTCACTGGCCTGAGCGCCCACCCCAATCCAGAGTGACCTCATCTCGAGGTCCTGACGAATCCTGGCTGCGAAGACCTAGGTCTGCTTTCACTGGCTGAGGCCTGGTTGCTCCCCGGCCCCGAGGTGGCCCTCACTCTGAGGACTGTGAGGGAGGCCACACTCCCCCCCGCCCCAGGTCTCCCGGGAGCTGCTCAGGGCAATGTCTCTGACGGCCAGGTGGGCCCAGGGCTCGGAGGCCCCGCCAGCGGACAGCCTTGTCCTGCCCTCCCAGCTGAAGCCCTTCGGTCTCAGAGAGACGTCTGCAGATGTCCCCGGGACGCCCTGTGCTCCCTGGCGGGGGAGCCGCTGGGCGAGGGCCTTTCCAGCCCTTCCTGCACAATCCGGCCCGGGTCAGCGGGGAATGGCCGACCCTGTGCCTTCGCACCAACCCAGCGGTGAATGCGCCTCCTGCCCGGGTCACCAGGGGGCTCAGGTGGCTTCTGTCTGCCAAAGCCTGCGGGCCCCGGCCGGCTCTCACGGCTGCTGAGGGTAGAGGGGCCCTGCCGCCCACCCACCGCCCCGGGAGGGGCGCTTTGGACCCCTGCCCGGCCCACGCTCACACACTCAGCAAGCTCAGAGGCCGAGGCCCCTCGGGGCCACCTGGTCACTGCCCAGGCAGGATGGGGCCTCTTGAGAGGTAATGAACTCTCCCTCTAGCTCTTCCGACTATGTTGGGGTGTGTGTGTGTGGGGGGGTCCCATTCCCACCCCCCAAACCCTCCGCTTCCACATGGGGGGTTCCTCACCCTGGCACTGTTATCACCACCAATCGGCACAGCTACCGGCCTCGTGGCCAGATGCTGCCAGACACCAGGCCTGTGACCCTGACGTTTTGGTGGATCTGTGCAGCGGGGACCTTCAACCCCATTTGAGACCAGGGGAGCCCAACCGGTAGAGGAGAAAACTGAGCCTCCCAGAAGGGACCCCACTCTCTCCGGTTCAGGAGCTGGGGGTCGGGGGAGCCAGGTCCAAGGCCACGTCAAAGGTCTGCTGCCCCTCCTGCTCATCTCCACACCCAGTAGTTGACGTTCTCAGCAGAGGGGAGCTCCCAAGGTGGCCAGTACCACCCCACCGACCTCCCCAAGACAGCCCCCGAGCTGGGGCAGCAGATCCAGAGGCCCCCTGAGCAGCGTGTGCAGAAACACAGACTCCCCCACAGCAGGGGCTCAGCCCCGGGCCCTGTGCCCTTGCACGTAGCATCTGAGGGGGAGGGGCAGGGAGGGTTCCAGCTGCAGGGTGGCTCTGCCAGGGACCTTCGCTGCCAGCCCCAAGGAGCCTGGAGCTCTCTTGTTGGCCTGGGAGGGGCGGACTGTCCCCTGGTTCCTGGGTGGCATTAGATTGCACAGGACGGAAATCCGACTCGGGGCAGCCTGAATCCGAGAAGGACATGTTCTTTGTTTGCTCTTGGGGGGTAAATTCCGGGCTCTGGTCTCCGCACTGCAATTCTGTCGACTTCATTTGGCTTTTGTCTGGGTGGCCCCCACAGGGGATTACCTGGGGGTCCTGTTACAGTCCCCAAGTCCTGCCCTGCTAATGAGTTCAGGGGCGGGTGGCAGAGGTGAGTGCCAGGCCTGTTTTCACGTTGCCCCGGTGACAAGCTGCGCGTGGCCTCCGGGTACAGTGAGGGCCCCAAGCAGGGAGGGCAGGCGAGCCCACAGGTGTGGGCCACAGAAGGGCTGCAGCCCCGCGCCTGTGGGCTGTCGGTCCAGCGGCGAGGAGAGAGGGCCCAGGGAGCCAAAACGGCAGGAAGACGTGACAAGTGCTTCAGACCAAATCAGGGAAGGAAATGCGTAGCTTTGTGCCCTGAGCCTCCCAGACGGCGCTGGGGGGCAGCTCAGCGGAGGCTTCCACAGCTCACCAGAGCCCCCTACCTGTGGTCGGGGGAGCAGCAGCTGCAAAGGCCCTGAGGCAGGAGAGCCAATCCCAGGAGGGCAAGGTGGCCCACATGGAGGAGACGGAGCTGGGAGCCTGGGGGGCGGGCAGGCTTGTGTGGGCTCTGTCTGACAGAAGAGGAAACTGAGTCAGGGCTCTGGTGATACAGCTGTGGGGCTGAGCCAGGGCCAGATCCCTGCCAGGGCACCCCAGCCTGCTTTCTGGCCACTGTGGGGTTCCCGGACCCGAGCAGGACCGCAGCGCAGCTGGGGTCCCCGCCGTGTGCACACCCCCTCCCAGGGCAGTGAGTTCCCCCGCGGGCGCAGAGGGGTCGCAGCACCCCTCTCTTCATGTCTGGCTGGACTTTGCTGGCCCCTGGCCGCCACCCTGGCCAGGGGGCGTCAACCCCACCGTGTCACTTCAAGTCCCCGGCTGGGGCCCAACCTGGGGTTTTGCAAACAGGTTCACCAAATTGTCGATTAAGTGAGACTCAGTGCTGAGTCGTCCGTCACAGGCCGCGGGGCCGCCCGTGCCGTCATGGATCGGGCCCCGGGGAGTGATTGAGACCAAGTGCGGCCCTGTGGCCGCTGCGTCCGGGAGGCCTCCACCATCCATCATCCCAACAGCCACGGAGCCCACAGGGTGGGGCTGCCAGGAGGGCAGAGGAGGTGGCCCGGGGCCCTCTGCTCAATGCCTGAGGCTCCCCTGCCACCCCCCCCCCGGCCCCCGCAGCCTTGCCCCCTCCCTCCCACCCTCAGCCCACCCTGCAGACCAGGACCTCTCCCCAGTATCCTGGCTCTACCTCTCTCTCCCCGCCCCCCATGGCCCTGCTGTCTCCTGGTGCTGGGGGGCACTTTGGGGTCTCTTCCTCCTCAGGGGCTGTAGCCCTGGGGTCAGGGCGGGGCCAGGGGCAACGTGGGAGGAGACCGGCCCTCCCCTGCCCTCAGCCCCCCCTCTGTCTGACACCCCCGCACTGGGCACCCTGACTTCTTCACCCCAATTCTCAGGCCCCCTCTCAGCAGGGGACCGTGGCCTGTGTGGCACCTTAAATGCTGCCTCCGTCCCCCTCCATCTCCGCCGGGTCCTGGGGAGCATGTGCAGGGAGCAAAGCAGCTGGAAAAGCCCCACAGGGGAGGGGCACGCGGGGTCGTCCCAGTGTACACGTGCAGGGGCAGGGCGTCGGGTATGTCCTCCCGGCCAGAGGGAAAGGCCCCCATATACAGGGACGTGGGGGCGGCACTCGGAAGGGTCTTGCCTCAGGATTGGGGCAGAGGGAGCCCCGAATTAACTGTGCCCTGGTCCAACAGCCTCACAGAGGTCAAGGTCAGCCTCCAGAGGATGACACTGCCCCCGGGAATGTAGCCACAGCTCAGAACAAGGCTCGAGAGGCTTTACAGGGGTGCCAACCCCCCGGCACCAGCGGGCGCCACACCATGGCTGGCATCCAGGCAGAAATGACCAGGCACGCAGGAAGCAGGGAGCATGGCCGTGAGATGACAAAGGCCTGAATCCTGTTGGTTGAGATGAACATGCACTGGATGGAAGTAGCAGCCGGAGAGACACAGCGGAAGGGCAGACGGCCGGTGGGCGTGTAGACGAGGCGACAGAAACTGCCCAAAATGAAACCGCCCAGGCCCGGGAGCGCGGCACAACTCCCGGTGGCCTAACGCCGCGGTCCCTGGCGTCTCTGAAGGAGAGCAGAGAGAAGGGGAAATGCACGGAGACATCAGGGCCAGGCCTTTCCAAAACCGACGATTCCATAAACCCACGGGTCCGAGGAGCTCGACGAAGCCCAAACACGAGACGTGAAGAAAGTGACACCAAAACCCATCGCGTTTCCGTAAACCGGGGTCGAGGAGCAGTCGGCAAAGCCGCCGGTGGGGAAAACACGTCACATGCAGAGAAGGCGGAAGAGAGAACCTCACGGCAGACACATCACAGGCCGGAGACCGCGGGCGGGCGGCACCGCCCCAGCTCAGGGGGAAGGGTTCCGCCGGCCTTGAGTTCTACAACTGCTGACATCGTGCTCAGAAACAACCGTGAAATCAAGGCTTTGCAGGCCCAGGGCGGCTGGAAGAATTCCCCACCGGCCAACAGTGTCAAAGGAAATGCTGCAGACACGAAGAAAGTGACTCTAATTTTCTTTCTAATTAGAAGAAAGCTTTAAAAATGATGGATTGTTTAAGGCAAATAAAAGGTAATGACGTAGGAAAGAGCCCGTGAGCAATGTAAAAGTGTGGAACAACAACAGCATGAGGGCCCAGAAGGGGGCATGCGTGTGCACCCATGTCAGGCCCTGTACATACTGGGAAGGGGTGTGACGTCACCTGGAGGCAGACCGTGATAAACTAATATGAAGAGTTATTACTACCCAAGCTGGAGTGAAACCCTAAAACACGGGATGGCTCCAATGGAAGGCAGAAAAGGAGGGGGCAGGGAGCAAATACCCGGTGATGACAGCAGTCACATTAAACGTAAACGGCCTAAACACTGGGTGAAAAGACAGTGATTGCATTACTGGGCCGTAAACAGGATAGAAACTCTGACACCAGCTACAGGGCAGAGCAACCCTGAAAACACGGTGCTCCGTGAAAGAAGCCAGTCACAAAACGCCACACGTGATAGGGCCCCATTTGCGTGAGGTCCCGAGAAGAGTCCAGATTCACAGAGACAGACAGTAGAGTGTGGGCCACGGGGGCTGGGGCAAGGATGGGGCGTCAGTGCATAATGGGGACAGACTTGCAGCTGGGGCCACAGAAATGTTTTGGAAATAGATGGCTGTGGTGGCACAGCATGATGAGTGTTGTTAATGTCACTGAGTTGTATACTCGAAAATGGTTGAAGTGGCACATTTTGTGGTACGTATTTTACCGCAACTTTAAAAATGAATAATGTAGATTTCGATGGGTGAATTGTATACGGTGAATGAACTATTTCAATGACACTGTTTAAAAAAAAAAAGCGATGATCGTCTGAATCGGTTTTAAGACTTACCGAGCGGGTCGTGTGTGCCAGGCAGGTTTCCTGACACGCATGAACGAGCTGGGGCCCACCGGAGCGCACGGCGGGGCGGGGGCAGGGGCAGGGGCAGAGCCGGACACAGAGAGGAGATGCTGTGACCAAGGGCATTCAGAAGAGGGAGGGGACAGGAGGGCTGGGAAGACTTCCAGGAGGGGCATTGGGGCGAGGGTGTCAGGAGAAGAAGACCGCTGGGCTGAACCCCACGCAGCCGATTTTGGTTCCATTTCTTGTAACAACAAAGAAGTAGCATCTTCCCAAACGTCTGTCAGGGAAACCAGGGTTTTCTGCTACAACCAATCCACGGAGGGCTTAGCAGTCCTTAAACATATTTTTGTAAAGGACTATTGAATGACTTGGGAATTTGTTGGTTGCGATGGGCAAAAAACAGGAAATAAAATTGAGCACGTGATACAATTGTAACAGGCACAGGCCGTGCCTGTGGACGCGTGCATCCGTGTGCGCATGCGCACGTACACCCCCCCCCCACGCGCGCGCACGTACACCACCCCCAAGCGCGCCCACCTTTTCGGGGGTGGGGGCGGGGTGGGGTGGGGAGTGGGGGCGGGGCGGGGGAGGGGCTGGTGGGGAGGGCGGGGGAGACGAGGGGGAGGGCCCGCCCAGCGGGTGCGAGCTCCCCCTGTGCCTATTCCCTCCTGCCCCGGGGCCGTTTCCCCCCAGGTGCACCGATCTTCAGCTTGGGGACACGACCCCGAGGCCGGCAGCCCCGGAAGGGCCCGGAAATGCAGCTCTGCCCCGCCCCGACGCACCAGCCCTGCGTCCCCGGGACAAATGGGAATCTTAACCGGAATCCTCATAAATCTTCCATTCCTGACAAACCCCAGGAAAGACGAGGGGACGAAGCCGAAGGGGGAGGGGAGACAGCGACGTCCCCTGCTAATTCTTTCAAACTGCTGTTTATTGAAATGAGGCACCAGGGATAAACCCGAGCTGGGTCGATAATGGTCTGTCTAATATAATCAGCCAGGGCCGCCAGCCTCCTGCCCTGCCTGGCCCCTCCTCCCAGGTGGTGGCCTGGAGGACAGAGGCCAGGACCTGGGGCCCCGGGCCCGCCCGGGGACCTGCCCACCCAGGGAAGCCGCGCGTCCATGCGTGGACGCGTGGACGCGGGCCCGGCTGCTCTCTCCCAGCCCGCTGCAGAACTCGGGGGCCCCCTGGTTCTCCTGCCAGGGAGTAAGCCAGGGAGCTGAGCAAGGCACCCCGCTCCGGGCCCAGTGGCCCCGGTCATCGTCCAGCTACGGAAGTCCCCCCAAGGGTGCGAAGGTGCTTTGAAGTCCACTTGGGCAGGTACGCTGCACCACAGAGCCGCTGGCCCTGAAGCAGGGAGGCTGGGGCGACGCTAATCCCTCCACGTAAGTGGGAGGGCTCCTCGAAATCCCCCGCACCCCCACTCATCTTGCCCTGTGGCCGGGGTCCCTGGGGGGCGGGTCTTGGGAAGTTTCAAGTCTGTCAGTCAGAACGCCCCACGCCAGGCTCCGCCCCTCGAGGGCCGGGACGCCGTCTTGTTGGCAACGACGTTGGGAGGGTTCCGGTCGGTCGTCTCTTTCCGGAAGGCTCCCGGACATGCGTTGGGACGCACCGACCCCGGAGGTAACGGAGGAGCAGGAACGCGGCTGGGCTTCCGGCCGCAGAAGCAAAAACGGAAATGGGTCGGGTCCCCGGTGTGCTGCTCCCCAGGCCGCGCGCACTTGGCTCAGACACAGCATTCCCTGTGGCTGACGGACCCATGGCAGGGTTTGCCGTGTCCCTCTGCAGGGACATGGG
This sequence comes from Lyroderma lyra, assembly GCA_004026885.1. Lineage (NCBI taxonomy): Eukaryota > Metazoa > Chordata > Mammalia > Chiroptera > Megadermatidae > Lyroderma > Lyroderma lyra. The sequence continues at coordinate 9,776 of PVJL010020799.1, forward strand.
GAGGAGAGTGGTCAGCCGGCCACGCCTGGCTTCCATGAGGTCTCAGGGCTGTGGCCCAGACCCTCGGGCCCTGTCTTCCTCCACTTGTCACGTGTGCTGCCACTCCAGAGGAAAAGCACAGGACAATGGGGTTGGAGGATGCTGGGACCTAAAGGTGGGGGAAGGCCTTTTGGGCCACCAGGTGACCCGTGACCAACCACCTCCAGGCCCCTGCCACAGGCAGCCGCCCGCATGTCCCTGGAAATGTGACAGCTGCCACAGGAACAAGGCCACCATGGAGGGTACCCCTCCACACCCCAGTTCTGGAGGCCCTCCGTCCATGACTCCAACTGCAAGGGGACATCCACATGCCCTGAGACAGTGTTGTAATCACAGGACGTGCCTCGCCCCACCTGGAGGTGCTCACGCAGGGGACTTGCGGGGAGCATCCCTGGCCTGGTGGCAGCCCCGGGGCTCACAGCTCCGCCCCTCACGGCGGTGCTGCCTCACGTGGGCTGGAGTCCAGGGCTTCCCCCACACCTTCCATAAAGCCAAGCTGCCCCCAGGTGTAGCTCCATGTCTGACCCTTTCTGATGACCCTCCCCTTTACCTCAGTTTCCCCATCTGCAGGGGAGAGGTTGGGGGTGGCCCCTTTGGCCCTAGTGTACCCCAGAGGAGAAGTGTGTGCAGTTTCTGCACGCTTTCCCAGGAGGTAAAGATCGGGTTTTCGCTTTGTTTGTAAAAGCCCCTGGCAGGGCACAAGCTGACTGGGAAACACGGAAGTGGGGAGGGCCGGAGGGGTCGTGGTGGGCGGCAGTCTGGACGCTGACCCCACTCAGCTCCCACAGCAGGGCCTCCCGGGCGCGCCCCTGGGCCCCGGGGTCGGGGAGCCTTCCCCTGGCCCAGCGGGCTGCGGGGCTCGGGCGCGGGGAGGGGCGGTGCAGCGCAGACCCAGAAGAAACCAAAGCAGATTGTTTTCGGGATTATAGCTCTAGAGCCCCGGCAAGATGGTGCCCATTTTTCATAGCAGACAAAAGCATTTTCCAAGGGATCAATTTTGCCTGTAGAAGTCGCCTTCTTTCAACCCACAATCCATCATATTTCCCCATTTGCAATTTCTCGGTGTCTGAGTGTTTTAAGTTTCCTATGAATTATTTTATAAAGCGTTCCTTCTCCCTGCCGGAATGAGGTGTTCTGGCCTTGCTGGAGGGCCCGACGTCACTGGGCCACGGGCCGAGGGGCTGGCGGCGTCTGCCGGCGGGGCCTGGCCTGGCGGGGCGCAGGACGAACTTCCTGGTTGGAGGGGTGCCCGCCCCCCCCATCAGCCCCCCGATCAGGGTGGCCGGGAGCAGGCCCGGCGGGGTGGGCGGGGAGCCTGCCGGTCGGCGCTCGGGAAAGTTTTAGAAGAGATTTATTCTGATGTGCTGCTGAGGGAGGGTCATCCTTCAAGAGGCAGCGTGTATAAAAATTTCCCGGCCTGTTGATTGGTCTGTCACGGTGATTTGTGGCTCTTCCCCCGAGGTAATGGGGAGCAACTGGGCCCAGGAAAGGCGGCCGGACAGATTGCTGAACAGAGTGGGAGGGGGGCCTGGCGGCCGGCAAGATTTATAGACCTCGACCTGCCGGGGTCCCTTCAGCGCTTTTAATCTGGCCTTTCAGCCTGTCACCAGCACTGATTACGGCCCAGCGGCTCCCCGGGCCCCAAGGGGCAGAGGCGTTGG
>PVJL010020800.1:0-11461 GCA_004026885.1 Lyroderma lyra
GTGTGTGTGTGTGTGTGTGTGTGTGTGGTGTCTGTAGGTAGTGTGTGCGTGTGTGTGTGTGTGGTGTCTGTAGGTAGTGTGTGCGTGTGTGTATGTGTCTGAGATGCGTAGGCCATGCCTGCTACTTCAAAGGCAGCAGAAATGCTGACATCTCCATACATGAAATTGTGGAACTGTGAGGGTGCCACGTGTGGGAATGTTGGCCGAGCTCCAGAAGGGACCCAGCAAGTGGCTGGTAAAACATGTTGTTGAGGGCCCCACCTGGCAGGAAGCTCAGCCCAGAACCAGAGTGGTGGTGGCTGCCAGGTTGTTGCATACGCTACTCAGGGGCTGACATTATTTGCTTTCACTGCAACCCAAAATGTGTAGCTTCTGAAGAGGGAACGAGACACTGGTTTAACTGTGAGGGGCATGCATGCCTGGTGACTGTTGGACAGACTTAGAATGGCGCGAGTGTACCTGCCTACTTTCTTCTCCCTCCTACCCCCCTGCCCCCTGGAAGTCTGCTCAGGTTCTCTCCTGGGGCCTGTTTGTTTCCACCTTGGCTGCTTAGCATTTCCTCATTGTGGGAAGGTCAGGCCAGCATGAGCCCAAAGGAGCCCTTAGACTGGCCACAGCGGGTCACCCTGTTCCCTGTCATCTCTGAGGGGACTGGAATCTCCCAGTGGCTTTCCTATCTGGCCCCTGCCCCGACTCCTGTGGACGGCGTGTTTGGACCTCAGCTGGCTGGGCTGTAGGCAAGGTGTGCAGGAAGCCTCCGCCCGGGTGGATGAAACACAAACAAGCAGCACAATCTGCGGGTTCCGCCTAATTGCTCACCAGGGGGAGGTGCTCAGAGGAGGAGCAGAGCCCTGCGGGGACATCATCACCTGGGCTGTGAGCAAACAGCTCCGTTTTGTGAAAGGTCCGGCCATACTGTTCATAAGGTCTGCTCTTTTCTCCCGGGACTTGAGCAGGAGGGCAAGTGTATTTAAGTGGCAGCTTCACTGAATTTGCCAGATTGTCTCAGGCACATGGACCTGAGGAAAAAGAACACTTGGAAACATGACTTAATTCCTTAGGTCGTCCGTTACTATTTAGCCCTTTGAAAGAACAGTGTGATAAGTAACATCTGGGGCCTCGGAGAGGACGAGACATCCCCCTGTCTGTCTGACATTCCACGGCTGGCTCATGCACTCGCAATCCTCCCTCACAGATAGGTCTCAGCTCCATTTGCAGGACCTCGCCAAACTCTGGGGCTCCTCAGGGGCTGTGGGGAATGTTGGCTCTGCAGTTGGGGTTGGCCAAGCCAGCTCTGTCCCACTCCATTATGACCGCGGCCCAAACTCATGATGATGTCATGTCTCTGGGCTTGTCGGGGCCTCATGAGCTGATCCTGTAAAATATCAAGGCCAGTCCTGGCACTGGGCAGGAAGTCCACGACAGGGAATCTTATCCATAGTAAAAGGCTCACAGGTGTCTTATGCCGAGACTCCCAGTGCCAATCCTCAAATTGATGCGTGAGCTTGGAGAGGACTGCAGTCAACACAAGCTGAGTGTGTGCCCTCCTGGTCCCGCTGGTTCTCCTCCCAAAGTACCAGGCCCACCCGTCCACCCCGCTTCCTGCTGGCTTGGCAGATGCCTGGCGGGTCTCTGTGAACCATCCTCACCCATCCCAGCCTGCTCTGGGCACTGAAAATGGACCACGTATAGAAACATGTAATAAATTCAAACCTTGATGTGCCCAGGAGGCCTCCTTGAGCCCTGCCACCTCCTGGCCCCACCCCCACCCCCATCTCATTCTGCAGGTCTCCTCACAGGCTGCTTCTGCAGAGAGGCCTCTGCAGGAAAGCTCAGTGATGCTCTGTGACTTTCTGTGGACTCACAGGCCTGACTGTTGGCCTTTTGTCCTCACTGGGGACAGGAGTCAGCACCTGACTCGCTCCCACGTGCACAGCCTCAGAGCTCTGGGTTAGCTGGGTCTTTGCTGTGGTTCTGTGCGACGCAGTGAGGTTGGATGACTCTAAAAAGCAAACTGTGCACTTCTCAGCTTTATGATCGCCTCTGTCTCCCCTATTATTTGCACACAAAAACAGTTCTGGTGTTAACTATGCCACCATCAGATTTCGGATCTACTGCTACAGAAAATTGTCTAAAGGTGTGTGCTTTCCCAAGGTACGACCAAAAGACCCTGTTTAACCCTTCCTTTCAATGTTCACAATGCCCCCTTCAGTGTGAACATTCAGGTCCCCCAAGGCCCCCAGCTGGCTTTCTTTTGGCCATGCATGTGGCATTTGTGAGGGGTCATCCCTGCTCCCACAGCAGGTGAGGACACCTTCCTGCCCTGCTCCCCAGCCACTTAGAGCAAGAACTTTTGAAATGTTCTCAGTCCCTTACTTTCCACACGCGCACGCCTGTGCACTTTGCGCATAGCCATGGAAGCAAGTCAGGCCTTCACTAAATTAAACAGCAGTGGCACTGTGGACATAGGCATTCCAAACTGTAAAGTTCCCGTGACGTTCCTTGCCATCTTCCATCCTGGTTGAATCATCATCTCCCTTAGGTGCAGTGCGAGTGGAGGGAACCTGAGTGGCCTGTTGCCGGGACAAGCTTGGACTGCAGGGAGGTTCTTGGAGAAGTGAGGCTGGCTTACCACTACATGGGCTGGCCAGGTTAGCATTCTGGGAAGGATAGGGCATGTGACAGTGGCCTGGTTGGGGCCACTATGGTATAAGTGCAAAGGACGCCCTGGCCTGTGGTAAGAGGGTCCTTTTTTGGCTCTCTATGGGGCCCAAGGTCCCTTGGTCCAAGTGGACTACACCAGCCCAGCACAGTGCTCACCCTGAGTCTAGGAGTGTGCCTGGCCATCAGTCATGCAGCCCAGGATGCCAGCTCTGTGACCCCAAGCTTTGCATTAAAGAACTGAGGAGTAAGTGATGTAGCATCTCGGAGGGCCAGCTCCCATGGGTGCTTTCTCCCCTCTGCACTCCTAGCCCAGCTTCCTCTTGCCTGCAACTCAGGGGAGACCCTGGGATGGGACACTGCAGCCCTAAACAGGCTGACACAGCTCTCAGAGCCTGTGGCCATTGGTGGCAAGGCTATGCTTGTAGCTGCACCTGCTGCAAGACCTGGCCTAGTGTCCACATACGGCAACTGCTCTGTCATCATCTGCGTCCTGCTGGATGCCAAGTGCAAGACAGACCTGTATTTAACATTGCTGCTCAGGTCCTGTTTGTACCCACTTCTCTGATTGCCTTTGTGAGGCTTTAAAACAAAGACAGAAATTGAGCTCAGGAAGTAACAGCCCAGCTGAAGGCTACATTCATGAAGACCGCACAGGGGAGAGTTTAATAAATGGGGTGGTTTAATAAAAACAATCAGGCCACTCAACTCTCTCGCTGTCTCTCTCATTGGACATGGTAGCTTAGCGTCTGTGCAGTGGGAAGCCTCCCCCTATTTTGTCCAACCTTCCCCGCCAAGCCTGCCCTGTCCTGATTGCTAGGAACACTCCCATCAGCTTGGATGCCCCCAGCAGACAGGCATGGGTAGCACTGCTGCTGGATGACCTTCCAGTCCCTTGGTAAGTGGCCTTCCACAGGCTTTGGTTGTCCAACTGGCATGAGTTCAAGTTGAGCCACCATGGCCTGAGCCACTGTTGAGTGTCCCAGACCTCAACCTTCCTCATTTCTGAACTGGGCTGAGGAAGCCCCAGCCCTCAGGATCCTTACAGGATGGAGTGAACTCACAGAAGTGCTTCCGGTTGTGCTGCCATGTTCTGCCTCCAGGACTCGCCCATGACCAACCGCTACATGGAGGCACCCATTCATGGCTGGTCCAGGGGGCCAAGGGAGGGGGTCTTGCCTGCCCAGAAAACGGAAGTGAAGCTGCTGAGAAAAAAAGGAGCAAAGATCCAGGGACCCTCAGGTTCAGGAGAACATGGCCACACTCATCCTAAATCCAACCTCAATTCTGTCCCAGCATGTGACAACTGTGTCCCTAAATCAGATGCTACAAGCTCCCTCCGCTTCAAATGCAGAAGATTTGCTCATGAACAGCCCCTTAGAACACTCCCAAACAGAGATAGGCAGAGCTGAAAGCACATCAAATTCAGGAGGGAAGAGTCATCCAGCAGGGGGCTGGCCTCAGGAGACCCTGACCACTGCCTCAGACAGTGAGCAGGGAGCAGGGACCCCAGCCTCATCCAGCCCCCAGCCCTTCCATGACCCCAAGCCATGTTTGGCACTGAGGAGAAAGGCCCCAAGAATACGACTGGAAAACCCTGCTATCATTTCAACCTCTTCCTGCCCTTCCCACAGAGCAGGTCTCTGAACCTGCATCCATAGGACAGCCACCTATTCTGGGATGTGGCAGCTGATGTGTCCATGACCAGCAGGGCAGGTGGCAGTCAGTGTGAGCCCACTCAGTGGCCATCAGAGCAATACTGAAGGCCAAGGCCCGAGAGCTGGAGTGTCCAGGGGTGGAGGGGCAGAGGACAAAGACTGGAGAGAGAGACAGAGAGAGGCTTGCATGTCTGCACAATTCAGCAAGGACTTGCCTCTCCTCCTGGAGCCTGGGGATGCCTCTTAGATGTCAGAGATCCTTGGGGTCTGTACCCCATGAGAATGCTCTTTACAGGGCATCTGGCTGCATCTCACCCACTTGTCTGCTCAGCAGCCCTTGCACACTGAATGCCCTGTGCAGCTGTCCACAGCTCCCCAATGGCACCCACGGCTCAGCAGGTGCCGCCTGGAGCCTGCTGCCTCGAACGTGTGTCGCTCCGACATGCCCCTGTTGGATGACCCCTCCGTGGGCAGCCCAGCCCTGTGATGGTGTGGCTAGAGCTGTGCCCACTGCAGAAACTGTGACCAGTGGCAGCAGAGCCAGCTGGGTGTTCCCACTGCAGGAGAGGCAGGGAGCTGAAAGAGAAGAGGGATGGCCACGGTCTCCAAACTCTGAGGACTGCCCCCCCCCAGGCCCATACTCCTGTGAGAGGAATCCCACCGGCCTTTGTGTTGCTTCCAGATAGCAGTTCTTGGACATTTTCATCTCGGCTCCATTCTACTATGAATAATTTACTGAAGAGTGCAAAAAGCTTTGAGTTAGGTTATTTACCATATTAGAAATTAAAACAAAATTTTAGCTTATGTAAAAATAATGTTAAGTCCATTACTGTAGTAGAATTAGCATTGTATATGAAAAGTAAGTATGTTAAACAGACCAAACAACTGTGTGAGAGGAGTAGCATTGTTCTGCATTTTGCATATGTCCTTAATCTCTAACAAGGTGGGAGTTGGCTGGAGTCCCCACTGCTTTCCTGCAGCTCATTGGTGGCACAGGGCATGTGATTCCTAGAAAGCCCTGCACACTCACGAAGGGACAGGGGGAAAGGCAAAGATCTTAGTGGAGCTATGAACATAATTTCCCTTGTGGAGCCTCGAAGAAGCCTTTGGCTGGATTGAAATGGCTTTTTCTTAAAACACCAAACCAAAGTCAAACAGCAGTGGTGACATGATGCTGGCCAGGGCACAGTGCAGACTGTCCATCCCTGGGTGTTAGTAACAATTTAATACATACCACATTCCAGATGCCATGCTGTAAGTGTTCACCGAATGCACAAGCCACCGTAAGAGCTAGATGCCATGATTATCCCTCTTTTACAGATGCAGAGACCAGATCAGAGAGGTTAAGTAACATGCCCAAAGCCACACAGCTCTGACTGCCTCCAGAGTGCTGGCCCACTTCCTAGGAAACCAGGGATCCCTGTGCATAATATGTGATGCAGCAAAGTAAAATGCAACCTCTGGGCTCCAGTCCTTCATTTAAGCAACTCAGAGAAGATTGCACAGAGGCTAGAGCAGCTCTGCAGACAGCGTGTCTTTGTGGATCTTGGGGACAATGTCCAGTCAGTGGTCAGGTTTAAAGACACAGTTAACTCTCTTGTCCATGTCCTGCTGGCTTTCTGGGAAGTGGGCCCCCAGCCCGAGCTGCAGCGGCCACAGTCTGCCGGCTTGGCAAAGGCGATCCCCATTCACCGACAGACAGCATTCTCTCTGCTTTCAGCAGGGACAGTCCATTTAAGATCTTGAATCAGAATTCTTAGACTCTGAAGATGAAGAATTGGTACAAAAGTACGATGGAAGTATTTGAAAACGCCTCTGCCATTTGCTAAATGTTATTTCTTTGACCACTGATGCAAAGGCAAGGGACTCACAAAATCACATGTCATGGTGAGGACCCTGCAATTTGCTGTGACTGTAATCCACTCCGAGTCATGTGAGGAAGGTCAGATGCCCAGCTTCTCCTGTTTCTTAGTTACATTGAGCTCTTCTTCACAGCTGTCTGAGAAGCCAAGCTTCCCCTCGAGTTAGAAATGCCCCCTCTCAGCATCTCTCTTTGCCAAGCCCTACCTCCTGAGAGTCACCCACCCATCTTGATGCTGACTCCAGCAGGCGGTGGACACCCTTGCCCCTCCCTTTTTTGAGTTGCTGTACTTGGAATCATCCTGTCACTGCTGTGTGGCCTCAGGCAAGTCACTTGACCTCTCTGTTCCTTAGTTAACTCATTTGATAAATGGAATTATGGTGTTCCTACTTCTTGGTTTGTTGCAACAATTATGCATTAATATATAAAAAGTATTTTAGTAATAGTTGTACTATGATGGCTATTTCTGCTACAATTAAAGATTTTCTATGTGAACTAATTAAAATGTAATTTAGTTGCTCCAGACAGCCTATAAGTTTAGAAATTCTTACATTTCTCTTGTACTTTCCATTATGCCAACACATCCTGGTGCACATGTTCAAGATATACTAAAACCTTAGCAGGGTTTATATGTTTGTTTTACTTTATTTTAATCTGTGCCATTGGCTCAGTGAGTCCTTGTGTTGGAATTTCACTTAAGACTTTTTCTTTGTTTTGATAATTACTAGCTAAAGCAACATTTCCCCAAGTCCATTATTTTCAACATTCATGCTGTAGGAGTTAGGAGGTGTTTTACACACCCTTCCCTCCACTCCACCCTTCAAAAATCTGTGACAATTTAAATTTGGGGAGTAGCACTGCTAGCTTTCTTGGAGCCTCCATGACGGGAGGGTTGCCTGTGGTGCTTCCTAGGTTTGTTTGACTACACAGTCCTTCTGTCTCTCACCCGGCAGGAGCCTTTGTGAAATGTGCAGAGGAATGATCTTATATGAGTTTGATCCCAGAAGCCCCAGCAGTGGGAGTTGGGGCCACTTGTTGGGGTGGGCAGGGAGGTTGTGAGTGCTGCTTACACTCTGGCCTTGGCCTGCGTGCCATCCCCGTGTGCTTGGGCAGGCTGCCCTTACCTCCTATGGTAAGGAGGATGCTGAGGGTCGCCAAAGCTGGTATGGGGTGGACCGGGATAAAAAACAACCAATGCATCCAAGTGAGGTTTGATTCTGTGTGTGTGCCCTACCAAGGCTTCCAGATGATTCTTGCACAGGCTTGAGCAACAGACGCGTTGGGCAAGTGGGCGCACAGCATCGGAAGATGCAGGTCTGGACTGTTCTGTAAGGAGGTTTGCTGGGCTTCCAGTGTGCACACCTTCATCTGTACAAATAGTGTGCACGGTGGTCCCAAAGGGCTTCCAGCCAGTTCTTTTTGGTCGACTGACCCCCGGCACCCACACAGGAGAGTTCCAAAGGCTCTAGCTTGATTTTGTTTGGCTTCCTGATTTGCGCCAAGTGCATACGTGTACACTAACACCTCTTTGCGGTGGGAGGTGTTTTTTCCCGATCACACTTTCAGTCGAGCATCTTTTTATACAGGGCCTTTTATTTTAAACTTTGTAAGGATGCTCTTTCTGAGATTAGGACATCAGGGAGGACATTTAGTGAATGGAGTGAATTAACGAAGCCTAGTATGTGACGGGAAATATGTATGCCCAAGTCAATAACAAATAACATTAAAAATATCCAGAATGTGTTGTGAGAATTCAGATGTCCAAATCAGTATAGATCTGAAAAATCTTGAGTGGCTAGATCACAGGACACTCCATATAGGTTACAAATAGGAATTGAGACGCCGCTCTTGTCCCAACCACTGGGACTCCATAGCTTGTGGGGGAGGCAGCAGGGCTCCAGATGGGGCTCGGTTGGAGCCAAAGGCCTCTCTTCTTCCTTCTGCACATACTTTGCCCTTGGTTTGGAGATTTCTGGGGTGAACTTAATGAAATAAGAATCCCACCCAAGCAAGTTGATGAAATAACCCCACTTGACTCTCTACTTTCAACTTTGAAAAGATATCACTGTTGTATTTTGACTGAAAATAAGCAAAAGACTTGGGTGTGGATTTTCAGCTAGACATAAATGAGAGAACTGGCATGGCCCAGGGCCTCTCACCAGCTGCCGGCCCCTTTGTGGGAGCCCTTCTTAGGCTCCTGTCTCCCTTTGAGCAAGGTCGAAGGTCACCAGTAATCGGAAGGGACCTGCCTTTGAACAGGAATTCAAGGCTCCTGCTAGTGCACTAGAGCTCCCTGAACCTGGGACATGTACCACCTATAAGCAGATGTTCAGGTCCCACGAGCTCCACATCTGTTCCAGACCATCACTGCCTTGTTCTCTCTCTATCTCAGGTGGCTACTGGTGAGCAGAGCAAAGGCTCAGAATGCTCCTTCAAGTGGCCAGGAGTGGGAGAGATGCTGCCTACTGTCCATTCAAAATTATTGTCTAAAATAAAGCAAACCTTCAAGTCAATTTGCAAGAGGAAGGAAGTTTGCTTCAGTAATCTCATTGTGTTAGGACACAAAGATCTAAAGATAAAAGCATAATGCCACCGCCCTGGACTCTAAGACTGCTGCCCAAACCAGGCAGATCTCTGGTAACGACTTTGCGTGAGTATATTTCAACAGTTGGGCTTTCTCCTCCTTTGTCCTTGTCTAGAGTTGAGCTGGGTCCCAGGACAACTAAGACATTGTGAGCTGAGGGGTAATTCTCACTGAAGGGGTAAGCGGGCCATTTGTCCCCTGCCGTGCACCAGACAGAGCAGCCTTTCTGGATGGGCTCCCAGAGCTGGTGCTGGGAGGCCACGTCAGCCTGAGGACCCCACGCCTGGCCCCCCGGCCCCCCGGCCCCACCGCCCTGTAGGGGATCGGAAGAAAAGCACTGTCCTCTCCCACCCTGTACGCCTCCAACTCAAGGCTCCTCTTAACCTCTCTCCTCAAAAGTGACTCTGTGATGGGATAATTGCCTGAGAATCTCCATTTTCGGACAGGAATGTTGGAAATGGGTCGTTATCTGTAAGGCTTTGTGCTCTTACAGAGACCTTCTGTGAAGGAGCTGGGCCCTGCCTGACCCTTTTATTGAACTGGAGGTTGGGTGACCCCACTTCCTGTCCCAGACTTCTGACACTGGAGCACACTCGGTGAAGGAGGCCCTGCAGGGCGATGTCTCTCTTCTGTCACCATCAAGCACCTCCGTTGCCTTTAGAACCAGTGGCCGCAGTGTAACTCTTCTACACAATTAAGGACAGTGGACCAGGACCCTGAGGAAAACTGTCAGCACAAGTGCAGAACTGCCCTGTCCTTGAGTGAGGAAATGAGAAATGACAAAAATGTTTGGAGCCTGTTGTCCACGGAGGGCATCACGTGACAGATAATAAAAACCAGTGCCTTAACCCCAGGTGGGAAATGCTTCTAATTCTTTTCAGCTTTCTGCAGAGTGGCCAGTGACCATGTAAGACGTCAGTAGCCCATTTATACGAGCATACCTTCGTGCAGTTCCCAACAAACTCTGTGCATTTTCCAAACCTACAATGGGGCATTTGATCTAAGGGACAATTTTAGAATTAGTTCTGTCCCAGAAAATTCACAAGTGTTGGTTTCCATAGCTCGACTGCAGGGCGACACATTGCAGCCATCAGCAGTCTGTGGGTGCTGCACCCCACGTGGACTGCCACTGACCAGAGATTCTGGAACCAGCCTGTGTGCAAGCTAGAGAGAACTTGGCCGAATTAGTAAGATTCTAAATGATGTTCTGGGAAGTCATTCTCTGTTCTCCTCTTGGCACATTTGTCCAACACATGTTCGTTGAGCTCCTTCCACAGGAGCCATTGGGCAGGCTCGGGGTAGGACAGCTGTGAGTGGTGGGCACAGGGCAGGCCCAGTGGGGAGGACAGCTGTGAGTGGTGGGCGCAGGAGGTGCTCCCTGGGGGCTGGGAGGATGCTATGAGGCTCATGCCTGGCCAGGAGGCACAGAAATGACTCCCTGAAGAGGTTACTTCTTGGCCGGGAATTGAGTGAAATTGCACTGGCAGAAAGAGATGGCAAAAGCATGACAGAGGGGAGAGTTTGTACAAAAGCCCTGAGGCTGGAGGGACCTTGGCCCTTTTGGGGAACCCTAAGAATGTAAAGGTAGCTATTACCCAGAGAGGAGGGTGGGTGAGGAGGCCCCATAGACATCCCTCAATGGAACCAAATTCATGTAGACAACAACCCAGCCTGTGAGAGTGTCACTGTCACAGAAACACACGAATGGTCAGTAATGTTACCTCTGTCTCTATGTGGGAGAGCCATCCACCATCAGGGTGAGCTGGACACAGAGCCCGTGGCGTCCATAAGGGAGCTCAGCAGTATGAGGGTTTGCTCGTAACAGGAAGTGCCACCTTGAAGTCTCCGCCATTCAGAATCAGATCTAACAATTACAGAGGCCTCGACACTTGTGGTTTCCTGTCCTCATGAATTGGTGAAGTCTGGGAGTTGAGTCCTGGCAAGGCCGACCAGACGTACCATTTTAAATGGAACTGCCCTGTTTCAGAAGGTACATGTGGTCAGCCTAGTCATGGCAGGAGAGCTCAAGATCCGGGGCACATGTCTCCAAGACCCCAGCAAGGTCTGGGGAACCCCTCGGGCCCAGCATCTGTGCCCACCACTGATGTTGGGTCCCCACTTGTTAAAGGACTTCCCTGCTCAGTGTCTGCTATTTGACATCAGGGAGCTCCTTTCTGCCCAGTGGTCCACGTTTCAGTGGCGTGCTCCTCCCGGGTTTGCAGAGGACGGGTTTGAGGAAGAGTAGCACGGCCTTCATATTGGGCAGTGCAGTTTCTCCTGCCTGTTGAGAGAAGAAAACAGCAATGTAAAAAACCTCAATTCCAGGCCCTGTGTGACTCGCACCTAACACGCATTCCAAACAAATGAGGTGTGGACAGCCTTAAATCACCTCACCTGGAATTTTATTTTATTTTATTTATTTATTTTAATTCATTTTTATTGTTAGACTTATTGGGGTGACATCTGTTAGCAAGGATTACATAGGTCTCAGGCATACCATTCTACAGTGCATTGTCAACTTGATGTATAATAAGTTCACCACCTAATGTGACTTCTCTTTCCATCACCTTATATTTAGCTTCCCCCCCTCCTCTCCCACCCCCTCCCCTTTCTCCCCTCCCTAACCCACTCGTCCCCAAATAAACATTAAACTATTGATTGTGTCCATGGGTTATTTGTTTCTTCATTTCTTTTTTT
>PVJL010020801.1:0-11467 GCA_004026885.1 Lyroderma lyra
TAATTCTTTTATCTATTTCACGAAAGTATGATTGTGGGATTTTGATGGGTATTGCATTAAATCTGTAGATTGCTTTGGGCAGAATGGCCATTTTAACAATGTTAAGTCTTCCTATCCATGAACAGGGGATATTTTTCCACCTCTTAAAGTCTGTTTCAATTTCTTTCAAAAGTGTCTTATAGTTTTCTGTGTATAAGTCCGTCATGTTCTTTGTTAATTCCCAGGTATTTCATTCTTTTTGTTGTGATAGCAAAAGGAATTGACTCCCTCATTTCTTTTGCTGTGGATTCGTTGTTTGTATAAAGGAATGCTGTTGATTTTTGTACATTGATTTTGTATCCTGCAATTTTACTAAATTCATTAATTGTTTCTAATAGTTTCTTGGTGGAATCTTTGGAATTTTTTATATAAAGGATCATGTCATCTGCAAATAGTGACAGTTTGACCTCTTGTTTCCCAATTTGAATACCTTTGATTCCTTTCTCTTGCCTGATTGCTGTGGCTAGAACTTCCAGTACTATATTAAATAACAGTGGTGACAGATGTATTTTCATACATCTCAATTTTCCATAGTTTCTCAATATCTACAAGGTACAGTTTATGCTTCTTACTATGCCCTTTAATATCTGGTCTCTGCCTTCCCTGGTGTCATCTGCCATTGATTCATTCATGAGTTTGCTGCAGCCTCATAACTTTGCTGTAATTACCTAAACATAATGAACTGTGGACATGCTGACAACTTTATTTTAACTGCCGGTAACCCTTAGATCAGCATGGAAGCAATGACTTAGCTGTCAAGGTTTGGTTCAAGTCTTGGATCATTTGGGAAGACTGTTTTATTTACATATAATACCATCAGTGGAGAAAAACTTCTACTTCTCTATGTTTCTATTTCCTAGGTTTTCAAAGAATGGTGCCTGGGCTAGCAGCATCAGCGTCATGCAAGCATTGGTTACAAAGGGGGAATCTTGAGACCATTGCAGACCTACAGACCCAGACCCTGCATTTTATCAGGTATCCCAGATTGTTGTAGACACACTGAAGTGTGGGATTCACATAGCGCAGACCTCTATTTTTATATTTACACTATCATGTTTTTTTCTCTTTACCAGTCTGTATAAAGCCCTAGAACATTAAGTTCTTTAAGGATGGGATATGTGTTTTATATCAATCTATCCTCACATGCACAGTTCACAGCTCACATCTCCTCAGAAAATGTTTTCAGAATTATGAGAGAAAAAGTGGTTTCTATAATCCCTTAAGAAAAGCTTCTTTTTCCAATTCATTAGTGAACCATATTTAGGGCTTTTGTGGGGAAAATGCTGCAGTTCAAGCTCTGTTCTCTAGATTTTCACCATTAGAATCTTCACAGCATCATGAGGCTAAAAAAAAAAAAAAAAAAAAAAAAGCTAGCAGCGTAATCAGTAGCAAATGACAACAGAAGTCAGGCTTCTCCTGCTACTCCAGAGCAGAGGATAATTTGACAGTTCAATGCTGCCTCTTTGCCAGAATACATTTGTGGCCCATTTTTCATTATGGAAAGTAGCCCTTTGGGGGGTATGTCACTGTATCTGGGTGACAGAGGTCCATGAGGAAAAGTACAGTTCAGCATGTTTGCTGCTGGGTTTGGCAGTGAGTGAGTGAGTGACAGGTGGTGTTGGGACAATTCCTCATTCAAGGGCTCCTTCCAATCCCACACACTGCTCTATCCTAAATAAGACATTAACTGGAAATGTTCTGCTACTCTGGGCTCAGTTCCTTCTTCCCTACCTTCCATTCTTCCTTGCTTTTCTCAAATATCTGTTATCCCAATTTAAAAGATAGTTGAGGAACTAAAACTGCTTCAAACAGCACCCTGGGCAAAGATAGAGAAGCTTGTAGCAAATCATTGAAACATACTGAGCTAAGTATTATAGTGGAGCTGGGGGCAGAGGTGGAAGTGAGTCAGCTTTGCAGGGATGCACTAGAGATGGGTGTTAAACCACTTGTGGAAATGCACTAGGCACGTGAGTTAGGGAAGGATTCTCATTTGCAAACACACAGGACCTGAAATTATACTGTGCATTCTTAAACCTGCAAGCATTTAAATAATTCTAGAAAGAATAATAAAGGGGGCATGAAACAGAGGGATAATGGGGTTGGGAGGTAGGGAGAGTGAGGATTAAAAAGAGTCTTCTGTAACTTACGAAGAGTAGTAGTGTTCCTCATATTTTATGATGTGAATCACAAAAAGAAATAGCCTTTACATTATGATATTGTAGACACACATAGAATTGAAACAAAAGTTTCATAAAACCTTGTTTTTACTTCATTAAGTACCTAAATTCTATTACTTGCATTTTATTCTATTTCATGTTTTTGGTTATGGTTTATCTCAGTGTCTGCTTGCAAGAGGACCCAGTCTGTGACAATGGGTATCCCTGTCTTGCTCTAGGTATCAGAGCTTTCAACATTTCCCCACTAAATGCAATGTATGTTATATAAGTTTCATAGATTTCTGTATCAGATCAAGGAAACCATATTATGTTTTAGTAAGAGTTTTTAATATGAATGTTAAATTCCATGAAATATTGAAATATTCAAGTTTTTCTCTATTAATTTATTAATATCTACTTTAAATTCTTGGTTTTACTAATGTTTAAAAGAGTTTGCATTGATTATATAAACTGAAATTGGGCATGATGTATTTTTCTTCTTATATATTTCTAGATTTGGTTTACTATCATTTGTTTAGAACATAAAATTTACATACTCATATAGGAAAATTCATTCTACTTTGTGTACAGTCTATGAATATTGACAAATGCACAGTCTGGTAACTACCACCACAAGTCAAAAATAGTAAGCAATATTCAAATTTCCAATTTTCGCATAAATGCCACTTTTGTTTCTTTAAATCAGTTTTCAAGCAAGTTTTATACATTAAAATTTGCCATTATGTCTCTTGATTTATTTTAGACTTTAAATTCTTTTCTAACTTTCCCCATCCACCTTGCAATGTTTGTTGAAGGAACTGGATCATTTGTCCTGTAGAACTTCCCACAAACTGAATTTTGCTGATTACAGCCTTATAGTTGTTCAATATCTGTTGTTTAACATATATTATGTTGTTCAATATATTGTTCTGTCTTCTGTATGTTTGCTAAATTGAATCTGGAAGTTTGCTCAGACTCAGGAACGATTTGGGTGAGAAGAGTAGTTTACATATAAATTTGTACTTCCATCAGGATAAATAGAATATTTACTTGCCTCTTTTCATAAGTTTAGCGGCAATGAATGACCAGTGCTCAGATATATGAATTCACTATGTGTTACACAATAATGATGTTCAAATTATTTCATTTCTTCTTTGTTCATTAGCTAGAATACTTGTATAAAGAAAATCTTTTCCTCATCTACTTCATAATGAGCTAGTAATATGGGAAGATAGGATAAAACACTGAAGTCTTTCCTTTTATTTTCAAATTTCCAGTGCTGACCAAGATTTTTTCATTTCTTTCAGTATTATATACAAATCTACAGTTTTATACATGTTTGATGTGTTTAAATTCATAGCAGAAATTAGTTTTAGTGTTGTTCAAATTGTACCACTTTTGGCCTTTTGGCCAATAAAATTTACTTGAGTTGACTTCATAATTGTTTAGATGTAACAAACATTTGATAGAAAGAGATTCCAAGATCATCCTGAACATTTCCTGCCCTAGACTTGGAGTCAGTCAATTTGAAAAAAGTTTTGGTCCCTTTTGGTGAGAGATGGCATTTTAAGACTACAACCTGTGAGCTGTTGGTGCTCCTTCCTTCTGGTTTATTATTCTATGTTTTTCCATGCATTTTTAAGGAAAAGAGCTAGAAAACACACACACATATTTATTCTATATATTTATTTATGTGTGTATATAGTATGCACACATGTGTGTATATTTATCATCTATCATCTGTCTACCACTTATCTATTATCTATCCATCTATCATCTATCAAATTATAGTTCAAATCCCAGTAGAATTAGAACATCATATACTTACTCATTTGATGGATCTTAAAATACATGTACCCAACAGTCCCTAAAAAAAACAAACAAATAACAAATAAATGATAGCACTATTATCTAAAATATGTTTACTATAGAAAGTTCGAGATTTTTTATTGTAGTTTTTCCCTCAGAGTATATCTCACTAGGATATGTATAGTCAAATGATTGGCGATTTAGAGTCAATTTCACTCTGAATAATTAGTCACCAAATAGGCAAACCTTTAGGTTCACTTGTTCCATATCACTTTTTAAGTTTTCAATGATCTGATTCCAAAATCAATTTCATAAAACAAAATATTTTCAAAGATGCCTAGTTAATAACTATATCCTATTTCTATCATATTCCTATTTCATTCCCCAATTACCGTGAAGTTCACACTAACACACAATTTGATATTTTTGCTTTTCTTCCCTTTATTTTCAGACAATAAGATATTCTAGAGAACTCTTCAAATTAAGATAGAGAGATATTGCTTGGTACTTTTCATGACTGCTTATGACTCCACGGTGGAGCATTACGGTTTATTCAACCAGTCTCCTATCTGGAGACTATTGGCCATCTGGGTTGTTTCAATTTAACTGATATTTCAAATGTCTCTGCAAAGAATACCTAGCATATTTGACTTTTCATATTTTTGTCCGTGCATTTTGGCATTAATCCCTTGAAGTAGAATTGCTTGGTCAAAAGAATATGTAATTTTCTTAGGAATCACCATCTATGCCTATTTAGGTGATGATTTCTAAGAAAATTACATATTCATTTGACCAAGCAATTCTATGTGGGATATGTGATAGCAGAGCATGTTGCCAAACATTTCTTATGTTGTCAGTCTACTAGGTGAGAAATGGTATCTTACTATAATTTTAACTTTCCTCTCCCTTATTATGAGCATATTTGAGCATATTTTCAAATGGTTATGTGCTTTATGAATTTTCATTCCTATGAATTTTATGTTCATATGGTTGGTCCATTGTTTAGAGATGTTCCCATTTTCCTCTATTTTTATAAGTCCTTTCTATATTATAAATATTGAGCTCTTGTGATACAAATTGCAAATAATTTTCCAAATTGTCAAATTTATTGTTACTTAAACTGATTGTTTTTATAGCCATGCATTTTTTTTGTAATATTGTATTCATCTATCACTTCATTTATTGTCTCTAGATTTTGAGTGATAATTTAAAAGATTGTATTTAGTTCCTGATGATACCAGAATTCCTCCAAATGTTTTTCTATTATATTTTCAATTTTTATTTTGAAACAAATATAAGTCCACAGAAAATTGCAAAATAGAGGTTTCATGTGCCTTTCATTCAGTTTCCCCCAATGGCAACATCTTATATAATTATAGAATAATATTCAAATAATAAAATAAACATTTGTACAATACACACTATATTCACATTTCATCTCATTTATATGCATTTCTTAATGTGTGTGATCCTATGCAATATTATGACATGTAGATTTGTTAACCACCAAAATATCCAGAACACATAGTTTGTTTCATCACCTCATATATCGCTTTCATTTTATCCATTTTATAATTATTCTCATCCCCTTTCCTCACACTTTGTTCCTAAATATTGATAACCACAGATCCATTCTTTATCTCTATACTACTGTCATTTCAAGATTGTTATATAAATAGAATCCTAACTGTGTGACCTTTTGAGATGGACATTTTCATTCTGCATATTACCCTTAAGATCCATCCAAGTTATTGTACGTATCAATAGTTTGTCCCTGTTTTTTACAGTCAAGTAGTATTCCATGGTTTGGATGTAAAACAGTCAAATGTTCACCCAATAAAGAGCATTTGAGTTGTTACCAATATTTAGCTATTACAAATAAATCTGCTATGAACTTTGACATACAGTTTGTGCATGGACATAAGCTTTCTTTTCTCTGAGATATAAATGTCCCAAAGTGTTATTGCTGAGTTGTATAGTAAATTTATATTTACATTTTAAAAAGAAACTTCATTAATTTTCTGTTGCTGCTATAAGAAATTAGCACAAACTTAGTGCTTAAACATTGCAAATTTGTTGTCTTATTGTTCTGGAGGCAAGAGGTCCAAAATGAGTCTCACTGGACTAACATAACATGTAGTTGGGATTGTCTTGCTTTCTGGAGACTCTAGGGGTAAATTTATTTTCTTATTTTTTTCCTAGCTTTTAGAGTCTTTCTGCATTATGTGGCTTATGACTCTGTTCCTCAGTTTGTAAAGAATAATGTCACATCTCTCCAACTCTTCTGTGGTCACTCTCTTTCTCTGAGCATAATTGAGAAAAGTTCTCTGCTTTTACAGATTCTAGTGGTTAGACTGGCACATTCAGGCTATCCAGGATAATCTCCCTTCTCAAGGTAATTAACCTTATTCTCATCTGCAAAGTCCCTTTTGCTAAGTAATGTAATATATTCACAGGTTCCAGGGAACTTGTACACATCTTTGGGGACAATTATCCTGTCTACATGGAAAGTATCAAACTTTTTTCTAGCTTTTATATTCTCACAAACAATGTATGATAAATCCAGTTTCTATAAATCCTCATCATTTTATATTGCCACTATTTTCCCCACCTCCTCTAATAGGTGTGTAGTAATATCTGCTCATGTATTAATTTGCATTTCCTTAATGGCTAATGAAGTTGACCATCTTTCCATGTGCTTAGTTGCCATCCATATATCCTCCTCAGTGAAATCTGTATGTCTTTTGCTATGTTCTATTTGGATTGTTTTCTTCTATTCACTTTGGTGAACTCTTTATAGATTTTAAATATGAGTACTTTGTAAGATAAACAATTTGCAAATATTTGCTCCCAGTTTGTAGCTTGTTTTTCATTCTTTTAATGTGGTCTTCTGCAGAGAAAATGCTTTAATTTTGATGAAGCCTATCATATCAATAGTTTCTCTTAGGATCATGCTTTGGGCATTTTATCTAAGATATCTTCATTTAGTCATGTGTCGTAGAGATTTTCTGCTACATTTTATTCTAAAGAATTTTTGTACATTTTATACTTAAGTATGTGATCCATTTGAGTCATATGTTATCCATTTTGAGTTAATTTGTGTATGAGGCGTGGATTTAGGTTGATGTTCATTTTTCATTCTTTTTTTTTGCTTAGGATGTCCAATCATTCCAGTACCATTTGTTAAAAGGATGTTTTTTCTTCATTAAATTGTTGTCGTTTCTTTGTCAAAAATCAGTTAGATATACTTGTATAGGGATCTCTATTCTGTTTTATTCATCTATGTATTTATCCCTCTGTCAATACCACACTATTTTGTTTACTATAGATATATAGTAAATATTAAAATCAGTTGGATTGATTCTTCCCACTTTATTCTTATTCAAAAGGGACAATGAGTGAATTCCAGCCTTATCAGACTTTTAACATACTCCAAAATTTCTGTGATCAAAATAGTGAGATATTGACAAATATACCAATGGAATTTAATAGAAAATTTATAAGTAGACTTGAATGAATATGAAAATTTAGTATATTATACTTGAAAAATCGAAGATCAATAGGGAAAATGGCCATTTAAATTAGTGGTTTTGAGATAGTTAGAAAATGATAAAATTGGATAATCCCTATAATGTGCACCAGGTTTTCAAATGGATCATAAAATTTAAATAAAATTATACAACTACCATAAGGAAATATGGGTAAAGTCTTGTATAATCTGCAAGTTGAGAAATCTTTTTAATTTATTACTCAAAATACGGAATATATATGGTGATGGAAGGAGAATTAATTCTTGGTGGTGAGCACATACAAGATATTGATGCTGGGAGTTCCCTGATGGTGTAGCGACTTAAGGCTTCAGCGGCCTGGATTCAATTCCCAGCCGGGGAGCTGTCCACATACCAAAAAGCAAAAAAAAAAAAAAAAGATATTGATGCTGCACTATAGCATTGCACACTTGAAGCCTATATAATTTTACTAATCAGCGTCACCCTAATAAATTTAATAAAAATTAAAAATACAAAGCTTTTTAAGTTGCAAAAAACAAGTCAAGGAGCAACAAATAAGAAATAAAGATAGACAATTTTGATTACATTATAAAACCCTGTGTGACTAAAATTAATTGTATGCAAATTAAAAGGGAAAATTACACACTAGGGAAAAAGATTAGCATAATTATTTTTCTTAATATAGAGAGCTTTGAAAAACAGGAAAGAAAAAGCAAACTATAGAAAGAGAGATTAAGGAAATAAAGTTCATAGAAAAAGAAATTTAAATGGTTTGTAAATATAAAAAGTTGTGAAAGCTTGTTTATACACTAAGAGAAATATAAATTAAAACGATAATAATATGTTATTTTTCACACATAAGGATAAAAACCATTTAGTTTGTCAATATACTGCCTGATAAAGTTTTCTGGAGACAGGCATTCTCACACATTGCTGGTGGGAATACAAAAGAGTACAATCTCTTTGGAGGCGAATGTAGCGATATGTAAGAAAGTTACGTATATGCATTTACCCTGAGACCCAACAATTTTCCTCTAGGAGCTGTCTTGAAGATGTACATTATAGTGATTGCAAATTTCTCAAAATATCATTTATGGTCATTATTGCTTTGAAATTTTCATAGTTTTAAGACTCACCATTTGGTCTTATTATTGAATGTCTAAATTAAAAAAAAACAGTTGTATCATATTGCAAATTAGTTTTTAAAAATATTTTGATATTCTTTTTTCTTGTTACTTAAAATTCAAAATTAAATATCACTCTTAGAGGTACAGCTATTGCACAATTTAAGACCTCTTTCTCCCATTAACACACATTTTGAGAATTTTTAGATTACACAAGTGAAAATACATCATCATGGGGCAAGATGTCACAGAAAAGTACTGGAACAAGTGGGCTGAAAACTGTGGATATAATTAAGTTATAAGGTGGTTAAGCAAAGTTCATACAGCCTTTCTGAAGTGGAAAGCAAACAAAATCCACCCTCCTGTTACAGAAAAATGTTATACTTTGGTTTGAATTATTGAGCTCGACTAATGGCCAAACTCAATTGAATAATTATGTCTTACTTTGGTTCTACCTTGGCCTAAGCTTTAGATTGGGACATTAAATGTTAGCACTAGGAATGATTACAGAGCCTAACTCCTTATTGTACAGATGAGTATACACAGTCTAGACTGTGACTGGGCAAGTAAGGCTTAGGGTGCAAAATGTGAGGGACACTTGCTCACAGGATCATATAGGTGCAAGTCCTACGCTGAGCGTGACTCCCAAATTTTTCTGTCCTGAGTACCTTACCCACTTCACTTTAGTGGGAGCTTTGAAACTGACATCCATAGATACAAAGTGTGAAGTCAGTTCCCATAGCTAGTTGGTGACAAAGCTGGATTTAATATAGTTTCTCTAATACAGATCTGGAATCTTCCTTTGACATTAGGTTGCCTTCACTCTGGCCACTGTTCAAGACAATGCTCTCAAGACAGGATGGTCAGTCCAATAGCTTAGATATGACCTTAAGTCCCAATTGGTCATGGCATGATGATGAACAACAATACAGTAAGACCTCATCCACAACAAGACAATCACACTGCTCAAATGGATATATGTTTACATGGTGTATCAACAGGTAAATAAGAGAAATATTTATTCTTCATAATGAAGAAAAAGAAATTTTATTTATGTGCTAATAAAATGATTATGAATAGAGCCATTATAAGCAACAGTGACTCCCAGCCAGGAAAGCACCCCCCTCGAACAAAACCTCTGAAGTATGAGGTGTTACTCTTGGCTTCCACCTTTGGTGGGTCTGAGATTTTATCTTGTCGGCTCCAAGTGTCAACAAAAACTGTTTGTCAGGAACGCACAGGTGCACAGATGGGGGGTCAGGATCTGAGAGAGAGAGAGAGGAATCTCTGATTCTTACAAGTAGTGTCCTCAGCTCAGCTGTTCTGCCCCTAATGGGCTTGCAGAGCCCTCCTCCTGGTGGCCTCCCTCCTGACTCCCAGGAAGTGATTTACGGAGAGCGCTGTTCTGTTTTACACTTTGTGTGTATATTTTCAGCTAGCAACTTGGTCCAATAATCTCAATATCTTGTTGGTCTTTGAGCTATTGAGATAAATCTTTCTGTATTTTTCCAGCCTTTTCATTGGTTGTTAGTTAAAGAATTAGTTTGAAACATCCAGTCTGCCATTGCATAACCATATTTTAAGGGTGTTTGACCTATCTGGTATTTTTGCTCTTCAGTTATTGCATCATATTTTATCTAAATGGACTCCTTTTTTTAGAGCAAGGCTGGGTTATCCTTATTTTGAAATGAATGGACAGCAGTGACAAAGAACGCAATGATCTCTGCGAGGGATTAAATCTCAGATTTGCTGGTCTAGCTCTGAATAGTCATCCAACTTCATTTTTATCTGATGTTTTATTCTTGTCTAGATACCATGACCCTTCAGAATAAAAAAAATGTTTTATAAATAATGATTAAAAATTTAAGACTGGATTTTTATATTTTATCTAACAATGATTTCTAGGCTGAGCCCCAATTCTATTCATCTATGGGCTTCTTAACTACACTTCCAGTCTAATTAGGAAAGAATTAAATGCAATTCTATTTTTCTCAGGGCTTTTGTGAACTACAGAAATATGTTTTCATGTTGTACAGTGAGGTTGAGAGATTGAGGTAGATTTTTTTATCCAAGTGTTCCCAACTCAGTTACCATCATGACAATGAAAATTTTAATTAAAAAAGTTACATCTATGGTGTTACATTAAGGCTATCATGAAGAAAAGGAAATCAGAAAAAAGAAAACCAAGAAATTATGAGACCCGAGGCCTAGAGCCAGCCAGAAACCTTGAGGAGACAGATTTTCTATATATTTTGAAGATCTTTTTTCTAGCAGCCACTGTTACCCAAAGTCAATAGTGTCTTTGCTGTAGGTGTCTCTGAGGTCTCCACCACATAAGCCAAGTGCTCTGGCTAGGCTGCATAGGCACTTCCTAGAGAGGTGTGAGACGTGATTCGATGTCATGTGGCACAGTGGCCTTTAGGGACTCTTCCATCTCCAAGAATTTGTGAGTCTATCATCCTGGGATGCTTGACTGTTTTTCAGATGTCTTGTCTAAACAATCTAATTAGATATGCGATAATGTCAGATTTTCTTTATCTCCCTTAAAATGCAGAAAGTGGAGTTAATCATACTACTTAGATCTTGGTACATTATTTCTGCTGACTTATGCAAATGTCTCCTTTATTTGTTATGTAATTCAATTATTTTCCATTTCTTCTTATAGTCACACAATCTGTTTCCATTCCCTTTCTCATATTAGGCAAAATTCGAATATATTTAATATATATCTTTCTGTTTGTATGAAAAACTGTGTCCTTGCAAAACAGGCATTCATTTTGCAGGATGTAAACTATTGTTTTACACTCATTCATTTTCTTTTTTTTTTTTT
>PVJL010020802.1:0-11469 GCA_004026885.1 Lyroderma lyra
TGGGGAACATACAAAAGGGCAATGATTCATTCAAATGCCAGTAAAGCCTAAAATCCAAGAATCTGTATTGTGAACTTGATCCAGTGGAGGCGATTTTAAAATTCTGTGTGGTCTACTTTTTAACCTATTTGTATTGGTTCCAACATTAAAATCATAATATAATAAGGATTCTGCTCCTTTTTTATGTGCTATTTGATAAATTAATAATTTACAGAAGAAATATTCACCAAGTATCAATATGTTGCTTGCTCTATATACTTTTGAGGGACGCTAAGTCATCCAGGTGGTGGAGTTAGCACTGTCGGTGCTCATTCATGCTGACAGCATAGACTACTGATACGATCAAAGTGGTATCTATTCTCACTGTGTAGTCTGCCTGCAAAATACCTCAGAATTCTAGTGCAGTCATCAAGATAAAATATCAGAATCCCAAATTGAGAGATATTCTCCAAAACGGTACAGCAGCATGCATCAAAACCATGAGGGTAATTACAACTGGGAAGGCATGTGCCATTGTCACAGGCCAGTGGAGGAAACTAGGAGATGTGACAATTAAATGTGATGTGGTAACCTGGATGAAATCTTGAAATGCAAAAGCCCTAGAGTAAAACCACTAAAAGCTGGAATAACGGGTTTAGTTAATAATGTTCAGTGTTACTTAGTCGTGATAAATGTACCAGAGTAATGAAGTTAAGAAAGGGAAATGTTTGAGTATATAGAGCTTACTGTTATAACTTTTTAAATCTGCAATTATTCTAAACTGAAGTTAATTAAAAATTATTATTGAAGTACTCCAAGTTAGATAAGTTCCTGTAGTTTTACTGAACAGTCAAGCAAGTAGAAAAATGTCTTTTGACTTTCGTTTCCCTTTTGGTGCTGGGCAACCCGCTCAGGTTGGACGAAGGTGACAAGAGACCGAGGAGAAGCAAACTCTGTTCTCTGAGCCGCCGGGACTCTCCTGCCAGGAGCGCCGACCCGGGCTTTGGTGTGCCCGCCCTGGTGGTCCTGTGACACCGCCGTCATCCAATGGGGGGCTCTCACTGCACACCGTTTTCTTTGGCAGTGATGCCGCCTAGAAATACATGTTCTCCAATGAACCCTGAAAATTTTCCCTCATTTTCTCTCACATATATCAGCAGAAGATGGGGGACAGAAAACTTACTGAGGGACTCAACAGACCCGAGTATTCTCCACATGACACTATGTACCGTGTCATACCTGCAACAAGCAACGTGCCCAGGGAGGAGGGAAATTTTAGTGGTCCAGGTTTTTAAGGTGAGAATTCTGTTGCCTTTAGCCTCTATGCTAACTGAACCACGCAGCCTGAAATCAGGACAGACTGGCCTAATATTTTCTTGTCTAAGACTATAATATTGTTTCCCCCAGATGGGAGTGTTCTTCAGTATGAATGTCGTGCTTCTGACAGGAAAGCAGCCCTGATTTTATTCCAGTTCTAAGACCTGCCATTCCAAGAAGAGTGGGAATTAGCTGGTTTGAATGCTGTAGTGGGAGCAAGCACCATGGGGCCGGGCAAAGGTCCTAGATGTTCAGGCCACATGCAAACAAGAGGGCTAGGAGGTAGCCTTGCTTTGTAATTACTCAGTGCATAATGAACCACTGGGTGGCACGAAATGAAGGCCAAGAGCATGTAAGAACCACACACACACACACACACACACACACACACACACACACACACACACTCACACTCACACTCACACCCCTTTTTGAAAAATCATGGGTTGACAAGGCCCTAGAAAACTGGGGCCAGTCCTACATTCAGACGTAGCAGGCAGGCCAAAATCTAACCGCATCGAGCTGAGGGAAGGCACAAGGAGAAGCACATAGACTGTCCCTCCGAAAAGGAGGGAGCAGGTCCAGGCCCAGAGCAGACCTGGCTCCTGCCTTGTGCTGACAGCAGTAATGACGTCTCCGTCCTACACGCATACGGCTGCGCCGTAGAGACCAGAGGGCAGTCCCACACGTGTCCTGTCCACGGGACTCACATCGTTCTCCCATCCGTGCAACTTCACATTCCAGGGTCTGCCAGAGGGAAACATTTTCCTACGGATTTTATATAAAACTCAACATTGCACATAAAACGTGAGAGCTAGGTGAAGGTACTATCTTTAACCCTGAAACTGATACATTTCCTCAGAAATAATTTTCTGCTGCAAACTCAGTGTGTATTAAAAAATGTCACTTTCAAAATAGAATTTATTTTCATCTTAATTATTTCATGTTTAATGACGTTCACTTGCGGGTAGAGGCTTTTGTGTTTTTCCCTTATATTTCTCTGAATTGTAATGGATTCAGGACATTCACAAAGGTGTTATACCTCACGTGAAGTCTCTGACGTACAGAGCTAGGTGACGCTCTGCTGGGGATTCTGCCATCTACTGGACTTACAAAGTTCCGTTTCGCTCGAACAGAGAGTTGCCTAAATATATGCATTTAACCAACAGACCAAAATGGTAACAACTCAAGAGTACGAACTTAATTCTTGCTTTAAAAAACCCACTGGTGAGGCTCTGTTAGTGGAGAATTCTCTTTCACTCAATTATTCAGACTCTAGCTGCTATAACCTGTGTTCTGTGTTCAATACACAGCACCCCGTCTGCCACGGACATTTCTCCATCCCGGTGTGGCACAGGGCAGGAGCAATACAAGGTGACATTTGGGAGTCCCTGACGGTGTAGCGGCTTAAGGCTTCGGCGCTGGCGCTGTCAGCGCTGCGGCCTGGGTTCGATTCCCAGTCAGGGAGCTACCCACATACCAAAAGGCAAAAAAAAAGAAAGGTGACGTTTTAAGGCCAGACTTAGTTTAAGTGAAATAGAGTCACATTCCATGTCCAGACCCAGCTGGATGAAGGACAGGCAGACTGATAATGAAAAGAGTCCAGTCTCCCCACCTTCACATCTGGCCTATTTCTGGGGAAATCTACATTACAGAAGTAGCAGAGAAACAACCCACGTACTTTCTCAGGGTGCTCCTTCTCCGGTGCTCTTCCTCCTGTCCCTGGTAACAAGACTGTTTGCTAATATCTTTTTCTCATCAGGTTTTTTTTTTTTTAAGAAAAATAATTTATTGGCAATATAAACGAAGTCCCATTGCTGGTTCGGTGTGTGTGTGTGTGTGTGTGTGTGTGTGTGTGTGTGTGTGTCGGGTGACAATTTTCCTTCATAAGATTATAAAGCAAAACTGGTCATGCTCTTGGCATACCCTCATTTACACAGATTGGATGCATCTTCCTGGGGTTTTTTTGTTTTATTTTTTTGTTTGTTTTTTAGTAAAAAAAAGAGAAAGAGATCCATGTACAGCATGGAGGTTTTTGTGAGTTTCTCGCCAGTGGCAAGACGTTTAACCCCCCGCCTTAAGGAGTTCCTGACAACAGCCCTGAGGTACGATGCCTCAGGCACAGGGGCCGGGCCTTGGGCACCTGCCAGGCGCCCTCCCCCTCCTGTCCCCCATGTAGTCCTGGCACCTGGTAGGACTGAGGCTAGACAAAGAACAACACTGGGGGCCAACAATGGAATCCGTGGCTTTGTCCTGTGGATCTCGGGTGGGGGACAGTGCACAGAGCCTCACGTCCCTTTCACCTGTCCACCCTGACCCCCTCACTGCCTGTCCCGAGACTGAAATGGGGGTGAGGTGCCTGGTAGTAGAACACACGGGCAAGAGGAGCGCCGGGCAGGGTTCCATGGGGAGGGACAAGAGGCTGGGAGTGGCATCTGAACCAAAACAACAGCCAGGCTGAGGGACAGAAACTTGGGAAGCGGGGCTGGGCCCTCACCCCCGAAGCCTCTCCCAGCCCCAGGGCACTGTCAGTTACACACAGAGAAAAAGAGACAGGGCAGTGGGTATGATCGAAGCGGGTCCAGGCCCAGGCGCTCCTAGGAGCCAAGCCCAGTGGGCTAATGCTACTGCTTGGCAGCCCCCTGTGCCCTCACTCCTGCAGGACAGCTGCAGGGCCTCCCATCTCCTACCTCAGGGAGTCTGCAAGGACCACCGGAGGGGCAGCTGGGAGGCAGAGAATGCAAAAGCCACCCGTCCAGCTGAGCCGTCACAACTTGCGGCGGCCATCACAGGCTGCTGCAGGGCCACGCTGGGCTGGGCCAAGGTGGGAAGTGGGCCGACTGGGTTCTGTCCTCATGGGCCTCCTATAGACATGGAGGTTTCACACGTGTGCACAATGCATTTGGTCAAGTTCAACATGGGGTTTGTCTTTTCCATTAAGTAAAGAGAAACACACACACACACACACACACACACACACACACACACACACAAACCAATCATTGCTGTTTGAAGTATGAAAAAAACCAAAACTGAAAACACTTAGATCTCTCTCTCTCTCTCTCTCTCTTTCTCTCCCTTCCTCCCTCCCTGTCTGTCTGTCTGTCTGTCTTGCAGGATCAAGAAAGGGCTGAAATACTGGCTTATACAATCCACTGTTGCATGCAGCCTATAAATAACCCTTTTCATTAAAAAGAAAAGAAAAAGAGAAAAATATCAGGATGTGAATGCTTTCTGCTCCAAGGGAGCTTGGATTTACCTGCCCAAATTCAAAACACACTTCAGGTCCGTGGTGTCTTTAGAAATGGCCAGCCCGGCTGTGTCCTCAGCAGAACGGTATGTCCTAGGACAAGGAGGACCCGCTGGACTGGCGCAGCCCTGGGGCTGGGCGCTGGGGGCCTCTCCGGAAAGTCCTGCCCCGGGAGGCCTTGCAGTGGGCTTGCCGCTCGTCAGCCTGGGCACGGGCGATGTCCGGGGCCCTCAGGCCATCGTCACAGGCACGGATCCGCCACCCAGCCCACCATGACCATCCCTGAGCAGCTGATGCCTGCCAGGCAGTGCACCAGGACACCACGCTTCTTGGAGCGGGCCTCCTCAATGAAGCTGATGGCCTCGGGGAAGAACTGGGAGGGGTTCTGGCTCCCGTGGTCAGAAACCGGGAATCCGCTTGCAGTTGAACTCACCGCTGTGCTCGATGAGGTTGGGCAAGCCGGCCGTGACACTGAGGATGTACTTGATGCCCTACTTGCCCAGCACATTGAGGTTGGTGGAGTCCCTGGCCCAGCCGACGTGGAGGTAGGGCTGGATCTGCATGGGGAATGCCGACCAACTTGGTGGCACCTCTGGGCAACTCGTGGTCTGGCCCCCATCGGAGCAGTCCGAGCTGATGCTCAGGCCCCAGGCCCAGCATGGAGGTGGTCAGGGAGCCTCTCGGTGAGTTGAACTGTGCGCATTGATCTCGCAGCGCTCTGACTGGGTCTGGCACTTGTTGAAACCACCTTGGAGGTAGGAGGCCTGGCAGCCCTCACCGTGCAGCTTACGCAGGAGCAGGTCAAGCACCGGGGTGGGTGCGCTGGGCTATGGTGGCCCCTGGGCTTTGGCTTCGTTGTAGAGCACCCGGTGCCTCCTTGCAGCACTTGGCAAATCTCTCCTTGTCGCAGTGTTTGAGGATGATGGAGTGGATAGGCAGGTTGACCTTGGGCGGGCAGCCCTTATGCAGGCAGTGCAGCATGAGGCACTCCAAAAGCCAGGTCAGTAGCCATCTCCACGTGTGACACTTTAAGAGCTCCTAAGTCCGGCAGCGGAGCAGCAGCAGGGACCCTCTGAAGCGTGCTTACAGCTTTCCTGCAGCCCCTCAGTGCTCTTGCAGGGTATGGCCCCTGCAGCTGTCACCACTCCTGCACCAGTGCCTGTAATGGACCCTGCCCCAGGCTCCCACCTTGCTGTGGTGGCCCCAGCTGCCAACACATGTGCCAGTGCTGCCGGGGGGGGGGGGGTGAGCTGGTTTTCATGGGGATTGCGGGTGGTCCAGGATGGGTCGCCCAACCCTGCCCAGGGACAGGGCCCCAGCCCCGGCAGCTGGGTGCCGGCAGCCCTGGTCTCCCGGCCACGGTCCTGCCGAGCCCTCTGCAGGTGCCCGACCTGCCAGCCCCGATTCTTCTCCAAAGCTTTTGAGCTCATAACAAGTTTCATAGCAGAACAGGTCTCAATGGACATACTGATGATTCACCCCCTAAACAAACACCAAACAGAAAGCAAATCCCGGCCCTTCCAGTAAAGCCACCCTCACTTTGGAGCAGTGAAAGAGAGTCCGATACAGACACTGACATTCGCACCTTTTGTGACTGGATAAACAGAGTTTCCTCGACTGTCAATGGAGATAACAATGGTTATGTCATCAAATATTGTGGAAAAATTTTGAACTGAGCAAAAATTAAGAAGTTGAATTGTAATCCTTCAGATGATCTGATGATAGAAGGGCCTGCTCCCTTTCACTGTCTTTGAGCGAGGTGACAATTCCATAAACCACAGAGAAAGTGTGGTAATGCAAATGATTCTTGAACATAAAAATGTAAACACACTTTGAATTTGTATTTGAAATTCAAATACAATTTTTCATATACTTGTAAATTCATGTCAGTATTCTTTTTTTTTTTTTTTTTTTTTGGTAGTCCCCTAGCTGGGAATCGAACCGAGGCCACAGCACTGAGAGCACTGAAGCCTAGCCACTACACCGCCAGGGCACTGCCTGTGTCAGTGTTCTTGATGTCCTATATGTGTGTGTTGTTTGTTTTCTAATTCTCTTTTGAATCAGTTGTAGTATCTTACAAGTTTCTCATTAACCAATAAGTTTAATAAAATATTTGGCAAGTTCTTTATACTTGTATGAGAGTCATTTTAACTTCCTTAAAAAAGTTATCTTTAGCAGTTAGTTCACAGGTGTGTGTAAATGGATGGTAAATGCAAATAGCAAACAAGCATCAATAAATGGTGTGCTCTTTCCAGTCTTCCTCAGAGAATAACCAGAACCTCTGTGGGTCACTGAGCACACAGCGGGTGTAGGCATTGTGTGCACACAGTTGAGTCTGATCCTCATTACAACTCGGCGATGGGTGATTTCACACACAAGTTCAGATGAGATAACAGACAGAACTGGCTGACAGCTGCACAACCGAACATGAAAGAGTGGGACTCTGAACCTAAGTCTGTCCATCTTCAGAGTCGATGCTCTGTCCTCTGTAGATCCTCATCATAAGGACTGGCCTCTGTATTTGAAAATTGTCATGTCTAGAACAAGATCATTGGGTGTGATGGGTATCCCATGGAAGTACACATGTTGAGTACTCAAATATGATTACTTTTTACCTCTATTGCATAACCATGAGCTAGGTTAAGAGAAACTGCTGAATGCAGGGTGGTGTTCAAATTAATTTGGGGCAAGCCCAAAGTGAACCAGGAAGCAGGCTCTGAAGAATCATGCTGGTTCTGGCATCTCTGCTTCCATCAGGGAGCTTGAGTGCAGCATCTGGAATATTCCAGAGGTCTTTGAGAAGTCCTCAGAATCAGGCATCAAAGAGTGAAGCCCCTAGATCTCAAGCAAGAGGGAGCAGTGGGCACGAGAGCAGAACACACTCTCTTCCAGGCAGCACACATTGAAGGACTCGCACTCTGTGCTGCTGAGGAAACCACGGCTTCATGCTGGGGTGGTCTGAGGGCTCCCTGGTTGTGCCTGCAGAGGGATGCATTCCCCTCCTGCAGCTTTGGCCTTATGTCTCTCTTTCTTCGCTTTTCTCAGAACCTGTCCCCCTCCTCACACAATGAACCATCGCACTTCCTTCTGCCTCCCTCCTCTCTGCCAGTCTCCCTGAGCAGCCTCCCTGCCTCCGCACTCGAGCATGCCAATACCAGCCTCATTGGCCACACTTTCTCTTGCTGTCATCCCAGAAGCAGCTGGGGCTGGAATTCTACACAAAGAGTCACCTCAACCCCTAGGGCTCATGTAGACACAGCTGTCCTGCCAGCCACACACAACTGAAGTCTCCACCTCCCTCACCAGCCTGGGGGCTGTGCCCTAATAGCTAGGATAACCAGGGAGCTGAGAAGGATGACAGATGATGTAGTCACTGGTGTGACTTTGGTCACTAAACCCTTTGCACACTAGGAGCCTCAGTTTCATTATCCATGAAGTTGAGGTTAAATTTGGCAATATAGAGAAAAAT
This sequence comes from Lyroderma lyra, assembly GCA_004026885.1. Lineage (NCBI taxonomy): Eukaryota > Metazoa > Chordata > Mammalia > Chiroptera > Megadermatidae > Lyroderma > Lyroderma lyra. The sequence continues at coordinate 8,016 of PVJL010020802.1, forward strand.
GCCCAGCACATTGCCATCAATGCCTGAAATGTTCATCTATCCTCACAGCAAACGCTTGTCCTCAGGAGCTCAGTCTGCTCTGTCCATTACTGGGGATAAAAAGTGTTAAAGAATTGGAGTCAACACCTAAGTAAGTTCTCACGGGCTTCAGTTCACATGTGGTATTAATGCTTTGCTCCATATTGACTCAGCGCACATGTCGGGTTCATGTATCTCTGTGGCCAGGCTGACAGGACGAGGCAGCCTTAGATCTCAGGGATAAGGCACTTCCCTTCCTGTCCTAAGGCCCAGGGCCCGACCGCCTGCAGAGAAGCCTTTTTGATGAGTTTCACCCTTCCTTCATTCAGGATTTCTGTTTGGGGATCCTTGTAATCAGACCTCATAAACACATTCACTGAGGGTGCCCAACACGTTTACGAAGTGGCTGTCTTACTAAAGGTGACAGTTGCTGCTCCGTGAGAGATTAGACTCAATCCTCCCATGTGGTTTCAGAGTCTAAATGCTTGTTTTCCTGGAAACTGCTGGGAATCTTGAACTTCAGTATTTAAGATGATGATAACTAAAAAACACTTCTACAAGAGGAAATGGATTTTGTTTTAGACGTGCTGTGTCATCCTCCTCCCCTTCTGATCTTTGTTTCACATCAGTTACCCCATTTACTGGGCTCAATCTGAGTAGCACGGTTGGAGCTGTGAGCAGCTCCTTTGTACTCAGAAGAAACAGAAAAAAAATGAAATAGAATTGAGAGCAATTTTAGAAAAACATCAAAATAAAGCAGGGAGAGAGAAATAAAAGGTGCCTAGTTTCCCCTAAGGGCGGTGACAGTCCCTCGTCGCTGCAGGCAGAGAACATTGCGAACTCTGTGCCGTATTCATCCGGCATTGCCCCCAGGGGCTCCGCTGCAGCTGAAGGGCCTTACCTTCCCCAGCTGCGCCCTCAGTGGGCTCAGGAAGGGGACAGCACTTTGACCCCTATGGGATGGATCAGGGTGCTTTTCTAGGCACAGGAATAAGAAATACTGAGGAATGACATGGAAGCCCAGCAGGTACCTGAAACCTCCAGACTCACTTTAAAAAATCTTCTAGATCAAACTCTTAGTTTTCAATGAGGAATTTTTCAGACTCAGGTGTTTCCATCCTGGACTTACACCACTAACTTTTTTTCAGTCCAAACTTGTATCTTCACACTCAGTTCTTCTAAATTTCAATCTTCTACTTTCATCTTGTGGTGAATGCAGATTGCTGGGAAATAGCCCTCTTAGGAGACTCTGTGTGCTTTGGCTGTCTTTGTACTTCCCTGAGATTTTCTAAGAATATAGGCTCATGTCTTCTCCTTGACACACAGGTAGCTGTGCTCTCCTCTACACTCAATGCCTCAAAACTCAGAAGCAGCAATTTTAAATAACAATAGTAGTGAGAAGTTCCCAAGACAGAGTTATTCTGGTTATTTTCATAATAAACACTTAGGAATAATATCTGGTCCATCCCCCACATCTCTAAAAATACCTATCAGGTTCACTGCATTGATGTTACTGTTTCTCCAATTTTGATAAAAACATGGGTACAAGGGAGTATTTCTTTCCTTTAAGAGAGAAAATAGAGTAAAATGCATTGGTGTTGGCAGCTGACAGTCCCGGGACACAAAAGGGGAGTCGTGCGTTCAGGTGGAGCAGGTCTGTCCCCACTGATAGGCCTCATCAAACCTGCTGCTGTGCCCTCATGTACAGTTGATGGGCTGCTGGTCTGTGATCTCATGCTTATTTTTAGGCTCTTTGTTGAGGACTTACTTCATTCCTTCATTCTTCAAAGTGCTCTACAATTCACACTCAATTTTTACAATCCTAATCTTCTCTATACTGCGAGAGGAGATGCAAAGAGCTAGGCCATCGTCCAAGGTCATCTTGTTGAAGGTGATGGAGTTGTGATTCTAACCCTGCCCTGCTCTGTGCCCATCACTGTCACACTGTCTGGCCAGACAGCCAAAAATCTGGCTCTCATGGGAAGAGCTGGGTAGCTTGAGAAGCCAACCTCCTGGTTCAATTTGTTCTGAGCAATGTAAAAATCACTAATGCTTTAACTAGGGAGCATTAAGTTAATTTTTTTCACTATTAATCCATGCTTATTGCAATAAGACATACATCCTTTCTCCTCTCCAATACCTTCTGTCAGAGATGCCCACTCTCATCAGTTGTATGTGTGTCATGATGAGGACACAAACACATGCACGCAAGCACGCACGTACATGGGACATTGACTCCTTCCACACCAGCATTTTGTAAAATGTACCCTTCCCACCATCCTGCCCAAATGCTCACCCCATCACCTGGCGATTCTGCCTCTATGTACCAGAGGACATGGCTGTCACTTCATTTCCTCACTGTGGCCTTTGTCACTTGCAGTGAAAACACTTTGTGGGTCCAATTGCTAAGATGACAATAACTGATCATGTCCGGAGACACAGTTTTGGTGGGTTTCTCCTCCCAGCCCACCTTCAGGCCGCACTAGATAGAGAGTAAGACGAGTTCTTGTCCCCTTTTGCCCTTCACAGAAGGAGGTAGGAGCGTTATGTGAAAACATGTTGTTTTAGCCTCTCCTCTAAAACTCGGTCAGACTATTTGAGTCTCTCTGCACAGTTTTCCCTCAAAGCCACCTCAGACGGTGCCCACAGAACAATATTTGGGTCTTAAGAAAAGACACAGGTGAAGCACAGGTGACTGTAGGAACCTTATGTATCACTTCTAAAACTGAGATTTCTCATATGAAAGTGGATTGTTTTGACAATTAACTGAGATTAACATTCAAAGAGCTGAACATAATGGTGAATGGTACATGCCTATCATCATCATCTGCATGGTACATGCTTATCATCATCATCTATTAATATTAATATATTTATAGCAAAATGCACCAAATACGGTTTAAATGTAATCTCATTTCCTCCTTGCCCTTAATGTCAGCTAACCATAGGGAGGGCCCGGAATCTAGCCATAGTTTACTGGTATTCAATTATTCTCCTCAGAAAATTCCCCAAATAATTTGGTCAATGGGTTACAAAGTTTTGCACTGTTAGCAAAAACACTTCTTTAAGACATCATTTTTAAAAATGTAAATGTAGTACCCGTACACAGCAAAGCATTTCAAAAAAGTACTGGAGGATATAAAACTGACAGTAAAAGTCTTTTCCCTCTTTTCTTGTTGATGACAGCTACACATCCCAAAGATATCCACTGTTAATGATGTCTTATTTATATTTCTATTTAAATGAATGCACGTGTGTATGTATGTGTGTATATATACATTTTCTTTTATAAAAGTAGGACCATGCTATACATGCTGTAATACATTCTTATTTTTTCACTTAAGAAAGTATTTTCTTACCAGTCCAAATGGATTTTCATAGCCACCATTATTTATGCACAGATATGCCATGATTTACTTAACCATTCTTGCACTGT
>PVJL010020803.1:0-11452 GCA_004026885.1 Lyroderma lyra
AAATTATTGAAAGAGAGAAATTATCAGCCAAGAATAATATATCAAGCAAAATTATCTTTTAGATATGAAAGAGGAATAAAGACCTTTCCAGTTCTCTAAAATCTGAGGAAATACTCCCAGAAAATGCCTGCACTACAGAAAATAATGAAGGAGGCTATTTGATGTGAAACAAAAAGACAAAAGGATACAAAACCATAAGTAAGATTACTAACAGACAGATAGAAGCAGGAAATGGCAACCCGAACTCAGAATAAGACACTGCATACTTCAACATATCATAAAGGGAAAAGAAGATAAAAACAGTTTTAAAAATGAGAAAAAGACAACTTACTACTGCAACTCATAAATCAACTCAGCATAAGGAATAATTTGTGACAACAAAAACAAATAGGAAGAAAGTAAAGGTTTGAATTTACAAAATGAAATGGAGATAAAATAGTAATCACTCAAAAAAATTTAGAACTATGACACATAACATTAAAAAAAAAAAAGGAAAGAGAGTAAAAAATCATAGAATGCCAACAAACTAAAACAACAGACAGAAACACAAAGGCAAAGCAACAATGGAGACACCAAGCTACAAGAAAAAAAAAGTTAAAATGACTATAAAAAAATCTTCATATAACAATAATCATTCTAAATATAAATGGCCTGAACTCATTAATAAAAAGGCACAGAGTAGCGAATTGGATTAAAAAAACAAAACTCAATAATATGCTGCCTTCGAGAGATACATCTCAGCTGCAAGGACAAATATACAATAAGGTCAGATATAAATATGGCTACACCCACTTTTCTCTAGATGCCATTTGCTTAGATTATCATTTTCCACCCTTTCACTTTGAGTCTATGTCAGACAATTAATTTTCTGAACTCATTTTAGAAAAAGTGCTACATACCTCATTGCTGAGTATCACTATGGTCACCTTTGAAGTACCCCACTTGGGAAGCTATGCACCAATGCCAGCACCTAGTCCACCCTTCAAAGCAATTTTGGAACTCTTTCTGAAAGAGCTATCATCATTCCCCAAATCTGATGATTAAGTTCATGATTTTATCACTGTGCACTTACACTGGCAGCATTACACAAACAACTCAGTAAGGTGTCATAACCTTTGGTACTTGCTTGATGCTACAAGCAAATGGCATTTAGACAAAAGTGAGTATAGTCATACTTATCTCTGATGAAACAGACTTCAGGATAAAAAAGTAACAGGAGATGAGGATGGACAATTCATAATGATAAAGGGGACAATACAACAAAAAGACATGGCACATTAGTATATATGCCCCCAATCAGGAGGTACCAAAATATACAAAGAAACTAAAGAAGAAACTGACAAAAACACAATTATTGTAGGGGACCTAAACATCCCATTGTCAGTCATGGATAGATCATTCAAAGAGAAAAGTAATAAGGAAATAACAGCTTTAAATGATATGTTACATCAAATGAACATAATCAACATTACAGAACACTTCGTCCTAGAACACAGACTATACATTCTTTTCTAGTGCACATGAAATATTCTCAAGGATAGACCATATGCTGGGACACAAAAATAACCTTAGCAAATTTAAGAATATGGAAATCATACCAAGCATATTCTAGGTTGACCAAATGTACCATTTTAAACAGGACAGAAAACAACAGTAGTCTCATTTCAAATAGTATAGATGGTCTACCTACTGACACCTTGCATTTAACCCAGTGAGACTAGACTGGCCATATGTACCATTTAAAACAGGAGAGTACCATTGTTTTCCTTCCCATTTAAAATGGTACATCTGGTCAGCATAATATCATAGGACCACAAATCTTTGAAATTGGAAATCAACTGCAGAAACAAAATGGGAAAAAAAACACAAATACTTGGAGATTAAACAACATGCTATTAAAAGATGACTGGACCAAAGAAGCAATAGAAGAGATAAAAAATACATAGAAACAAAGGATAATGAAACACATCATACTAAAATTATTGGGATGCAGCAAAAGCAGTATTGGGAGAAAAATTTATATAATTACAGGCCTATCTAAAGAAAAAAGAAAAATCAAAATAAACAGTCTAATATTACACCTTAAAAAAACTAGAAAAAGAAGAACAAATGAAACCCAAAGTGAACAGAAGGAAGGAAATAATAAAAATAGGAACAAAACTAAATGAAATAGAGAATAAAAAGACAATAGAAAAACATTAAAGCAACAAACAGTTGGTTCTTTGAAAAAGATTAATAAAATTGACAAATCCCGGCATAGATTCACTACAGTAAACAGAGAAAAGACACAAATAATCAAAATAAGAAATGAAAGAAGAGAAATTATGACAAATACCACAGAAAGACAAAAGATCATGCAAGAATACTATGAAGGGCTATATACCACCTAATTTAAAACCCTAGAAGGAATGGACACATTTCTAGGAATATATAGTCTACCTAAACTGAATGAAAAAAAAAAAAATAGATGATCTAAATAGACCAATCAACAGTAAGAAAATTGAAACAATCATCCAAAACCTCTCCAAAAGCAAAAGTCCAGGACGAGATGGTTTTACTAGTGAATTCTACCAAACATTCAAAAAGGATTTAATATTATTCTTCTCAAACACATCTGAAAAATTCAGAGAAGAGACAATATATTCTAACTCATTTTATTAATACAAGGTCAACATCATCCTAAAACCAAAACCTCATAAAAATAACAGTCACATGCATACACACACAGAAAAACTACAGACCGATATCTCTGTTGAATACATATGCAATAATTCTAAACAAAATGCTAGCAGATTGAATACAATATATTAAAAAGATTATATACATCACAATGAAATGGGGTTCATTCCATGGCACAAAGATGGCTCAATGTATGCAGATTAATCAATGTGATTCACCACATAAACAAAATAAAAGATAAAAACCATATGATCATAGCAACAGATCTAAAAAAAAAGGCATTTGGCAAAATACAACATCCATGTATCATTTAAATAATTAATAAAATGAGTATGGAAGAAAAGTACCTCATTATAATAACGACCAGATTTGACAAACCTTCAGCTAATATCTGAAAAAAACTTGAACACATTCATTTTAACACTAAAAAGGGGATGGCTACATGCCACTACTGAGAGTACTGAAGATTCTTTCAATGGCCCAGCTCAATATAATATGATAAAAAAAAAATAGCCAATGAACAATTTAAAATCAAGAAATAATGAATTAATTGACAGTTTTAATGCATTATTGTTAGTATATAAGCAATCTTTTAATAATTAATCATTATCAATTTGATTTACTCAATTTTTCAACAAGTATTTATACAGCCTATTGTAAGCAAATGAAACTCTCTTTTAAACTTAGACTGGAAATGATGGTAAACTAATTTAAGAAGTATTCAGAAGGAACATTCATGGGATTCCATGACTGATTTGATAGGAAAGGTGACAGAGGAGAGGTTTCTCGGTTGCATCATATGTTCTCTTTGACAAAACCAAGAAGATAGAGGAAATGCCAGCATTTATATGGTTGTTCATTTTTCTTGTTTTATTGTCTATTTTATAAGGACATGATATAATTATTTGCATGCTGAGGAGATAGTGCTGGGTGGGAAAACAATGAAATGCCCTCAGCAGAAGGGTAGACTTCTGAGTATCAATAGTCCTGACAGTACCACTGTAGGGCAGAAGGGATGTGATTCATAATAAATACAGCTTATTCTTAGCAGATAAGGAAGCTATTGCACATTAATATGATCATGACCATTTTTCTTTCTACATGGAGAGGAAAGTCTGCAGGAATTAAATATATAAATCATGTTGGCTTTCGCAAATGTATTTAAAGGACAAAATCTGTCCATCCCACTATATTCACCATAAATCAACATGGTCAGCAAAGTTTATTTGTTGGAAGCAGATTTACGTTTTTTAAATTGAATTAAAAACAAATACCAGCATTAGAAGGGAAATCCCTCAACATAATATTGGCTATCATACTCAACATAAAAAAAGCATTCTTCTTAAGATTTGGAACAAGACAAGGATGTCCATCCACTTTCACTACTTTTATTGACGATAGTATTGGAAGTCCTAGCCACAGCAATCAGAAAGGAAAAAGAAATAAAAGACATACAAATTGAATAGAAAAAAGTAAAACCGTCATTATTTGCAGATGGCATAATACTACATGTAAAGAATTCTAAAGATTCCACTAAAAAAACTAATTGAACTGATAAATAAATTTAATAAAGTAGAAGGATACAAAATTAATGTTCAGAAATAGATTCCATTTTTATACACCAATGATGAACTATCAGAAAGAGAAATTAAGAAAATAATAATGTTTAAATTATGTCAATAAATAAAGAAATAAAATACTCAAGTATAAATTTAACCAAGGTTATAAAAGGCCTGTACTTAGAAAATTGTAAGACACTGAAGAAACAAATTGAAGAAGATACAAATAAATGAAAGCATATACCTTGCTCATGAATAGGAAGAATTAACATCATTAAAATGTCCATACTTCCCAAAACAATTTACAGAGTCAGTGTATTCCTTATCAAAATAAAAATGGCAGTTATCACAGAGCTAGAACAAATAACCATAAAAAAGTATATGGAAACAGAAAAGACCCTGAATAGCCACAATAGTCTTGAGAACAAAGAACAAACTTAGAGATATCATACCACCTGATTTCAAATTATACTACAAAGCAATAGTAATGAAAACAGCATGATATGAGCATAAAAACAAAGATCAATGAATCAGAATAGAGACACAGAAAGAAATCCACACCTACACATCAATTAATTTATGACACAAAAAAAGCAAGAATATACAATGGGGTAAAGACAAACTGGAAAGATACATGCAAAAAATTAAACTGGATTACCTTCTCAAATCATATTACAAGAATAAACTTAAAATGAATTAAAGACTTAAATGCAAACCCAAAACCATAAAACTACTAGAAAAAAACATAGACAGTAAACTCTCTGACATTGCTTTTAGTAATATTTTTTCAGATAATACGAGATCTGACAATTAAGTCTGTGAACATGCCACCATGCACTTAACATTGGCAGTACTGTACAAACAACTCAGTAAGCTTTTATAACATTGGTCTATCTGTGTCATAGCTGTGTTCATGTCGACATGTGAGGGTGTGTTGTTGAGTGGCATTCATTATTGTTGCATGCTTTTGTGTGCTGTACTAAGAATATCAGAGCTTAAATTAGAGCACTAAATAACATTAAATTTCTTGTTAAACTTGGCAAAAATGGAAGTGAAATCAGGGATATATTAGTCCAAGTTGATGGGGATAATATCCTGAAGAAAATGGAAGTGTACAAATGGATTAACGTTTTTCTGATGGGAGAGAAAGCATCACTGATGAAGAGAGGTCAGGGTGGTGAGTAATGAACAGAACTGATGAAAACATTGCAAAAATTCCTATAATTGTGCATCAAAATCATTGGTTGGTTGTGAGAAGCATTGCAGACCAAGTAAACATCAACAGAGAAACAGGAAAATTTTAACTGAAAATCTTGGCATGAGAAAGATGTGTGCAAAAATGGTCCCAAAGGAGCTCACTGATGAAGAAAAGCAAAGGCGAGTCAAAGTTTGCCAAGACCTTTTGGAGAGGCAAGATGATATTTGGGCTCTGTTATTAACGGTGATGAAATATAGGTGTGTCAATATGACCCTGAAAGAGTCAGAATGTACAGTGGAAGTCAGCCAATTCACACCCCAAAAAGTTCTGTTAGTCTGATTCAAGAGTCAGAACGATGTTGCTAATCTTTTTTTTTTATATCAAAGGGATTGTTCATTTTGAATTTGTACCAACTGGACAAATAGTCAACCAAGTTTACTATTTGGAAGTGCTGAAAAGGCTGCATGAAAAAGTTAGATGCAAACGACCTGAATTTCTCATACCTGAAGATAAAGGAAATATTAAAAGGAAGACATTTTGATAACATTCAGGACATCAAGGATCATACCATGACAGCTCTGATGGTCATTCCAGAAAAAGAGTTCCAAAATTGCTTTGAAGGGTATACCTAGGTGCTGGCATAGGTGCACAGCTTCCCAAGGGGAGTACTTCAAAGGTGTCCAAAATGATATTCAGCAATGAGGTATGTAGCACTTTTCCTAGGATGAGTTTGTGAACTAATTGTCAGATCTTGTATCTCCTTGGGCAAGTGAAACCAAAAAATAAAAAATAAACATAAACAAATGGGACTATATCAAACTAAAAAGTTTCTACACAGCAAAGAAAAATCATCAACAAAATGAAAAGATATATAAATGAGATCATATGGTATTTGTTTTGCTCAGTCTGACTTATTTTACTTAGGATGATATCTTCTAATTGTATCCATGTTGTTGCCAAAGGTAAGATCTTCTTCCTTATGGCCAAGTAATACTCCATTGTGTAAATGTACCACTGCTTCTTTATTCAATGTCATCCCAATCAATTTAATTAAAAAAATACCTCCTCAGCAAGAGAAGATGTGTGCCAATTACACATGCAATAAGAGGTTAATATCCAAAGTTTATTAAAAACTCATACAACTAAACACACACACACACACACACACACACATAATTAAATTAAAAAATGGGCAGAAATCTAAATAGACTTTTCTCCAAAGAGGATATAGACATATGAAAAGATGTTCAATGTCACTAATCATCAGAGAAATGCAAATTAAAACTACAGTGTGATATCACCTCACAATAATCAGAATGACTATTATTTAAAAAGTCAACAAACAACAAGTGTTGATGAGGATGTGGAAAAAAAAAAAAGCTCTTATGCACTGTTGGTGAGATTACAAATTAGTGCAGCCATTATAAAAACAGTATTGAGGTTCCTCATAAAATTAAAAATAAAACTAACTTATGACCCACCAATTCTGTTTTTTGGTATTCATCCATAGAAATCCAAAATACTAATTTGAAAAGATATATGCACCCCTATGTTCACTGCACCATTATTTACAATAGCCAAGATATGGAAGCAACTTAAGAGCTCATCAATAGATCACTGGATAAAAATGATGTGATACATATATAGCATGGAATATTACTTGGCCATAAAAAGAATGAAATCATAACATTTGCACCATCATGGATGAACCTAGAGAATATTATGCAAATAAGTCAGACAAAGAAAGACAAATGTCATATGATTTTACTTATATATGGAACCTAAAGAACAAAATAAATGAACAAAACAGAAATAGACTTAGAGATACAAAGTGATGGTAGTTGAATGATTGGATTAAAAAGGTGAAGGATTTAAGAAATACAAATTAGTGGTTACAAAATAGGCATAAGTATATAAAGTACAGCATAAGGAATATGGTAAATAATGTAGTAACTATGTATAATGCCTTCTGGGTAGCAGGTTTATCAGAGAAATCATTTCATAAATTATGTAAATGCTGAACCACTATGCTATACAACTGAAACTAATATAAAGGTAATATTTAATGTCAACTGTAATGAGAAAAAATAAAAATAATATACCAGGATTATGAGGACAGCTGGCATCATATGACCTATGAAATAGATTAAAATATTATGTGTTATTTCAGAGAAGTGCATAGTACTCTATTTCATATGTCAAAAGTATTTACATGGAGGGAAGATTATATCGTCAGAGGATATTTTGTCTGGCTCTGAAGACCAAAGCCAAACCAACAGGGTTGATTTTTATTGAGAGACGAACTTCCAGCTTCATCTTAGGAAAATCAGAATAATGAATATATCCTTCCAAATGTGGAGTATACACCTTGGGAAAAGTAGATCCCCTTTTTGTGGGAGTGTTTAAATTATTTTGAATGACTATCATTCAAAAAAGTTTACTGGGATTTGTATCCTAGATCAAATAGGCCAACTGGACTCTAAGGTACCTATTAACGTGGAGATTGTATAATTCTAAATGATCTACACTAAAATTAACCCCCTATAATTGCTTATACTTTACATTTGCAATGTAGAAATCACTATTTTATCTAACTCCATCTCATGACACCCAATTATGCAGGATGAGTATTTTCATTGCCCTTTGATAGTACTAATGACAATAAGAATTGCTTGAGTTGGTCATTGTCAAGTAGCTGGTAATCACTAGAGTGAAGATAAGTGGTTAGCTAATCTCAGTGATTTAACCCTTGTATTGTAGGTAAGCTATAAAAATACATTAACCTGATAAAATAAATATGTGCTGACACACGAGATTGACTACACCAAAATGTTTTCAGAATAAAGAGCATGTCATGTTTTATCTCCATTTAGCAATTCTGCACTCTCCATTTTCCACCATCTCTTCAAACTCTTTCTTTTTCTTTACTCTTTCCCTATCATCTTCCTCAGTGTCCCTTTCATATCTTTGGTATGTAATGTGTAGATGAAAGGATTTAGAGTGGGAGTGACAATTTCATAAAGACAAAGGCATATAGGTTTGGGCTGGCAAATTAATGAAGAAGTAACAAGATTTGCTTACACAGTCTCTTCAGCCATGAATCCCCTCTCCCCGAAGGCAAGGATGCCTGCCATCCTCCTGGAATAGGGGGGAGACCTTCACGTGGAGGAACCATTTTTTATGCTTTCAAGAATGCACAGGAGGCTCAGAATGTCCTTCTTGCATGAGCTGCTTCTCAAGTAACTTTAATTCAAAATAATCAATATGCTAAAGTGGCATTTGCTGCACTCCTTCAGCACTAATGCTAGTTTTTCAAATAAATTAAAGGTTTTCTTGAAGCAAAATAAGTAAATGTCAAAAAAATATTGGTAGCATTAGTGAACAATGCCAGAATATGCCACTCCAAAGGCCTCTTTGGCATAAAGATTATTTTGAGCTGGTTATTTTTTAAAAAACTACATACCTATTAGAAGTTCTGAAAACCAGAGTGTTAAGTTATCCTTTCATAAGAGAAATTTACATTTCTAAAAGAAATCTCCATTTGTAAGGGTGTGTCATTCTCTGTACCAGAAGCAAAAGGATGACTAAATCACAGACACTCTTATCACTGGAGAAGATGCCTCCTTAAATCTGCATAACAAACCTTTCCCTTCTTTACTGTGCTTTTCCTGGTAACCTTCCACATGAAAGTGCTGGGAGAGTAATGCACCTGGAGAGGGCATAGGAACTCTGTAATTTTAATGACACCATATATATATATATATATATATATATATATATATATATATATATATATATATATATAAAACTATTTTTAAGAATACATTTTGTGACTTCAACTGTCTGACTTTAATATTTACCATAAAACTACTTTTATCAAGACAGTATAGTATTGATGTGACTTTAAACAAAGTCATAAAGACAATCAAATGTGGAGAGGAAATTCCTCTCAACAAATGGCTGAAGATCAATATTTTTAAAAAGTCAACCACGACACTACTTATACTATGCACAAAATCATTTGAGATGCATCATAATTATAATTGAAAAAGGTAAAATCACAAAGTTAGCAAAAATAATAGGAGAATATCTGCATAACTTAAGAAGAGCACACAATGATTAGTTAGATAGGACACAGAAAGCAAAATATTAAAAATTGTAATTTAACTTCATCAATTAATATCTGCTCAACAGAATATCAATTAGGGAAACAATTAGTTAACCACAAAATGGAAGAAAATATGGCAAAACTTACACCTTACAAAGGACTTGTACCAAGGATAAACAGAAACTCTATAACATGATAATAGAAAATAAACACTGGAGATCCAAGATGGCAGAGTAGGTAAACACTGTGCCTGCTTCATTCCATGAAACATTAAAATTACAACTAAATTATTGAACAACCAACATGGAGAACCATCTGAAATCTAGCTGAACAGTTTTATAACTAAGGATACAGAAAATATGAGGCTGTGGCGAGACTGGTAGGAGAGGTGCAGATGCAAAAACAGCCAAGCATCTGGTGGTGGTAGAGATCAGGAGGGATATTCCAGCTGCAGAGGTTCCCCCCAGAGGAGTGAGGAACCCTAGCCCCATACCAGGCTCCCCAGTCCAGAGCACTAGTGCTGGGAAAAGGAGCCCCACAACATCCCACTATGAAAAACAGTGGGGACTCCAACTATCTGTTTAGGACAGAGGCTATGGGAAACCCAGACATCCTTTTAAAATGCCCACAGACTCAGTTACTCCGGGATACTCACTGTGGGCTCCAGCAGAGAAACGGTGACTTAGGGAGTGTTGGAGGTATACAGGGGCAGTCTTAGGTATGTGGCTTTGGCATGAAATCTGGAGGATAGTTGCCATATTTCCTGGGTGCACCCTACTCCCATGCAGCTGGCTTTGGGCACCATATTTCCTGTGTTGCACCCACCCCGACATGGCCAAATCTGAACCTGATTGGTCTGTTGAGCTTTACTGGTTCTACCCTGGTGATTCACTCGGACCTCACCTCACCCAACACCAAAGCCAAAGGCACTTTCTCCTATGAGCAGCCAGCCCCAACCACATAGCAAATTTTTTTTTAAACTATTTAAGTTTGCAGGCCCCAGGCTGGCCGCAATCAACATCGGTGTGCTCTGAGAGTTTTGCTGAGTAACTCCAGGCACAGCACTGGCTTCAAATCAGAATCTACAGGAGCACCCAGCACAAGTGACCAGAGACAGAGCGCTAGGGCCCCACAGAGCACCTACTACATAAGGCTACCCAGCAATACTGGGAGACATAGAAGATCTACCTAATACATAGAAACAAATACAGATAGGTATCCAACATGACGATACAAAAAAATTTGTCTCTAATAAAAGAACAGCAGAAAATTCCAGAAGAAAAACTAAACAAGATGGAAGCAAGCAACCTATCAGAGACACAGCTCAACGCGATGACTGTAAGGAACTCAGTGAAAACTTCAACAGAGAGATAGCAAGCATAAAGAAGAACACAGAAACCATAAAATAGAACCAGCCAGAAATGAAGAATACAATAATCGAAATTCAGAATTCAATAGAAGGACTCACCAGCAGACTAGAAGGAGCAGAGAGTGGAATCAGTGAATGGGAAGACAAGGTAGCAGAAAACATCCAGTCAGAATAGCAAAAAGAAAAAAGAATCCAAAAACATGAGGATAGTTTAAGCGGCTTCTGGGACAACATCAAGAACAACAATGTTCACATCATAGGAGTACCAGGAGAAGTGAGAAAGCAAGGAATTGAGAACCCATTTGAAGAAACAGTGACTGAAAACTTCCCTAACCTGGTAAAAGAAACAGACATACAAGCCCAGGAAGCACAGAGGGTCCCAAACGAGATAAACCCAAATAGGTCCCCACCAAGATGCATTATAATTAAAATAGCATACGTTAAAGACAAAGAAAAAATACTAAATACAGCAGGAGCAAAGCAACTAGTTACTTATAAGGCAGCTCCCATAAGACTGTCAGCTGATTTCTCCACAGAAA
>PVJL010020805.1:0-11462 GCA_004026885.1 Lyroderma lyra
CATGCTAAGTGAAATAAGCCAGACAGAAAAAACAAAGAACTGCATGATTTCACTCATATGCGGAATATAAAACTGAAAGCAAAGAAAAAAAGAAATGAACAAACAAATAACCCATGGACACAATCAATAGTTTAATGTTTATTTGGGGACGAGTGGGTTAGGGAGGGGAGAAAGGGGAGGGGGTGGGAGAGGAGCGGGGAAGCTAAATATAAGGTGATGGAAAGAGAAGTCACATTAGGTGGTGAACTTATTATACATCTAATTGACAATGCACTGTAGAATTGTATGCCTGAAAGCTATGTAATCCTTGCTAACAGATGTCACCCCAATAAGTCTAACAATAAAAATGAATTTAAAAACAAAAACGAACTTATAGAGGACCTTGTAGGCTCTGGCTTATCCTCTGAGAGATAACACAAAGGAGGGCTCTGGATGCAGGGATAACATGATCTGACTTACATTTTAACAAAGATTTCTGTATTAAAAAAATAAAAGACAAAAGGTGAAGGGGATGGAAAGGAGGAAACAAAGAGACCACATAACTACTACTGCAATAATCCAGGTGCAAATGATGGTGACTTGGACCAGGGAGGCAATGAGAGGTGGCTGGATCCAAATATGCCTTGAAAAGGGGGTTGACAAGATTTGCTATTAATTTAAATGTGGTGGGGGCGCAAAACAAAAGAAAATAATCAAGAATGACTCCAGAGTTTTTGGTCTGGGGACTGAAAGAATAGAGTTGCTGTTTATTGAGATGGAGCAGCAATATGGGGGAGTTGGGAGGAAGATCAGTAGCTTATTTCAGATACACAATAATGGAGCTGTGGAATATAGATGTCATGAGAGTAGTCTAGAATGAAGATATAAATTTGAGTCAACTAACAAACAGCACTTCATGCCATGAGAAAGGAAGATGAAGGCAGATAAAAAAGAGGACTGAGCCTGGAAGTATTCCAAAAGTCAGAGGTGAAGGAGATGAGAAGAAACCAGTGGGGAACAATGATGAAAGAAGAGACAAAGTAGTAAAAAGAAAGCGAGGAGAAAAACACTTTGAAAGTGTTTCAAGAAGTGATGGTGGTTAAGTGCTGTGATGGGTTAATATCATCAGTAAGTCCTATTGCTTCTACCTCCTGAATGGTTCACATTATTCCATGTAATTTTATTATCCAAGTTGTTCCTGTGAACTATTTTCCCCACTTCAGGGAACTATTCCCTATACAGTGATCTTTCAAAAGAATAAATCACATGCCAATACCCTATTTATCCTTTCATTGCATTCTACTGCATCTAGAATAAAATCTAAACTTTGTGATCTGATGATCCCTGTCTACCTTCTTGATTTTATTACTCCAATGTTACTTCTAATGTTAATTCCTACCTTACACAGGCATTCATTTTGCTCTTAAAACATATCACTACTATTCATTGTCATGGCACTGCTCCTCCTAAACTCAGACTCTCTTGGCTCTTCATCTTCTCAACATTTAGGTCTCACAGCTCATGTATCTCCTCAGAGAGGCCTTGCCTGATTGATCTATCAAGATCTAAAATTACATTATGTACCCTTTTAATTATATATTGTCCATCTCATCTCAGATAGCAAATTATTCAAGGATAGGTATTACTGAGTGTACACTACAGCACTTAAAACTTTGCAAATAGTAAGCCTCAGTCCTTTAAATCCTAAGAAACATTATTAGAACACTGGTTTACAATTTATGCAATGCAGGCATTATTTCTACAACATCCTTGACTGGGTCATCATTGAAGAACATCTTGAACATCTCCAGTGATGGCAAGATTATTATCTCATGAAATAGTTCATTCCATCTTGGGTCAGTTCTACTTTTTTGAAGAGTCTTCTTAATACTAAATTAAACCTCTCTCCTTATAATTTCCACCTACTGTTTTTTGGAGTTATTCCAAGTAAGTCTAATTCTTTTTACATATCCACACCTTCACATTTTAGAAAACCAGTTGTAGATATTCTCTATATCTTCTCATTTGCATGACAAATATTTCCATTTTCTTCAACAGTTCTCCATATAGTATGCTTTTCCAATCTTATCCTTTCCAAAACAGTTTGGAAATTCCTAATTTATCAATTTTCACCTAAAAATATCACACTTAAAACTTAACGGAGTCCCTCTCTCATTTGCTTGGACTAGCATAGAGCCTGTGGAACAAATAACTTTCTTAGTTAATCTAGGTATCACATTATTATCCATGAAAGCACAGTGACTATACTGGTAGTTCTGATAGAAAGCTTGTGATTAACTACAATCTCCAGTAATTTTCATAAATGTTGCTATGAATGCAAGCACCTTCCATTTTTTAGAAGTGAAGGTCTTTTCTAAACAACTCAGTGCAATATTTTACATGTACCCTAGTTAAACATACTTTGGTTAAATTTTAGTATAGTTTTCCATGTTATTTTAATATTTGGATACCAACTCTAAACTTCAACATAATAAAGATTTCTCCAAATTTTGTGCCATCAACATATTTAATAAGCATGCCTTCTATGGCAACATTCAAATCACTGATAAAAATATTTGCATAAACTTAATAAACACTGAGTCCCATAGCATAACAGCATAACATTAGAGACCTTTTCCTCTGACTGATTCTGACATTATGTGTGGTTCAATAATAAAATAATAAAATAAAAATTATTTTATTAACAAAGATTGCTTTTTATTCATTTCATTTTAAATTTATATGCATAAGATTATATACACATCACTCTTTATGTGTATATCATTATATATACATTACTATATAGAAATTATGTACATCATCTCGATCCTATAGATAACTACCAACATAAGATGTGACAAATGTCAATATTATCAGCATCCCCAAAAGAAGATTTTATATAAATATATCCCCATGTTTGTAAAAATATCACAATATAAATTTTGTTCTAAGACTGTCTGGATATCCTCGCAGAGAAATGCTAAAACTAAGAAATCAATATAATCAGACCAAGAATATGTTTTCATGTGTATGCAACAGGTAAGAAAACAAAACTATGTCAAATAGTGTGTTAATCTAGAAGCCTCAGATATTATAAGGTAAATTCAACATTATCTATATTGCTTAAAGTTCTTATATGACATCTGCTCTGCCACTACACTGGTTTTAACTAAATTATGCATATTGCAACTAGCAATCATATAGCAAAATGAATATATTTTTAATATTAAATAGACCCAATTAACTGGGAACAGTATCTTTCAGAGTGCCCTTTTAAGTTTAAAAGTTAAAGATACAATCAAGTTGAAACTTCTAAGATATATCTTACAAGAAAAATCTATTATTATGTGGCAGTTTATGGCAGAAAAATTTATTTGGGGGCAATTATATATTTACCACTGCTTTCTCAGCTACTTTACTCAACTGAATGGGACTTACAGTAGCCCTGCATTATACAAAGTAATTTACAAATTATTTTAATTATTTTCTTTTTTGTGATGTTTTGAGTATGGGAAAATTCTTATTGATTTTTCTAATTTTTGTAACCTCTTTCCAGAAAAGCAGGAGAATTTTTCCTAGATATAACTGTGTGAGGTCAACTGCTCCCGGGGGCAAATACCAAACTTTTCTTTGTTCAACACAACCATTTTTGCTACTTAGGAGAAAAGAGAAGATGAAGGATCGACTTCAATTACTAAAACAACAAACAAAAGAAACAGAACTCTCTAGAGACAGGCATGTGTCACCTACAGAAGCAGAGGAACAAGGAATGATTCTGCAGCAAGCTGTTGTTTATGAAAGAGAACCTGTAGCTGAGAACTCCTACATGACATCCAAAAACTACAGGAGAGTATTAATGATTTGACAGATGATGTTCAAAAATTTGGGCAGCAACAGAAAAGTCTGGTGGCTTCAATGAGAAGATTTAGTCTACTTAAGAGATAAAAACCCAAGCAGAACACATTAATAGAGGTTTGGATGATTTAGCAAAAGAAGGTAAGAAATCAGAAGTTGAAAATGGTCCATCATCAGTCATCACAAGGATACTTATACCTCAGCATGCTGCAATGTTCCATCATTTTCAACAAACTATGTTTATATACAATGACACAATAGCTTTAAAGCAAGAGAAGTGCAAAACATTTATCTTCCGTCAGCTTCAAGTTGCTGAAAAAGAAGTACCTGAAGAAGAAGTAAGTGATATGCTTCATCAAGGAAAATGGGAAGTTTCTAATGAAAGCTTGCTTACAGAAATCAGTATTACTAAAACTCAACTCTCAGAAATAGAACAGAGACACAAAGAACTTGTTAATTTGGAGAACCAAATAAATGATTTAAGGGAGCTTTTCATTCAGATATCTCTTTTAGAAGAGGAACAAGGAGAAAGCATCAACAATATTGAAATGACAGTGAATGGTACAAAAGAATACGTGCACACTACTAAGAAGAAACTTGGACTAGCTGTAAAATACAAAAAAAATCCTTGCAGACTATTGTGTTGTTTGTGTCATCCATGCTGTGGCTCAAAATGAAGAAGCTATTTTAGAAATTTTTCCAGCTTTAGCATGGAGGATGTCTGGTATTTTAGTGTCTCGTTTCTTTCTTCATTTCACAGACCCATTCACATACCTTTCATCACTATTAAGTAATAATTTTCCCCTTTAGCTCCTACCACTAAAATTACACAAACTTCTGAAGCCAGTGACATAAAACAAGTCATCATTTACTAAACTAAAAACAATATATGTAGCTTTAACCTCACAAGTTAACTACTGAAAATGAGATAAATGATCTTAAGTTTCTGATCAGGTATCAAGCTCTATGTAATCTTCATAATTTCTAATGTCTTTACAAAATGAATGTTAGTAAGTGACAACTTCTTAAACTGTCCTTTTGGCTCATTTGAGAGTATTTTGGTAGTTAATAATTGTAAAAAACAAGACCTCAAAGGGTGCTATATTCAAGCAATATTAAACTAGAAGCTGTATGAAATCTTTTTATGCTCAGATAGAACAGTTAAATAAGTGGTCAACAAATCCAGATAAAATTCAACTATATACTTAATGAAAAGTCTAGTTGGTAACTGGGAGCTGAATCTAGCATAAGACTTAAGAAGGTAAATTAAGGCACTGTTTTCTGGAACTTGGGTCCATTTAGGACACAATACTGCACATTAGGAGGGTTGGCAAATAAAGTGAAAAATAAAAGCAATTGTATTCTCAAAAGTTTCTCCATCTCTCTGTTATAAAGCCAGGCACTAAACTATGGGCTAGGGATATAGTTTGAACTCAGAAAAGCAGAGAGGCTAGTAACTCACATTCTAGTGAAAACAGATAATCCACAAATACAAATATGAAATTATGTTATGTTTTTGGCAGAGACTTAAAATGTGAGTATGATGAGATAGAGACTATCAGGTTGCCTACTTCTGTTTGGACAGTCAATGAAGGCCTCTCTGAAAGGTAACAACAGTAAGTGAAAATCTGAATGATGAGGACAAGAAAGGGTATATTCCAGGCACAAGATACAAATGGTAGAAATACCCTGAAGAGGGTACAATTTACTCCTTTCAAAGAAAAATGATCAGTACAACAGCATCATAGTGGCAAGAGCAGTGAGGTTAAGAGATGAAGTTAAGAAAGGTCAGTAGGGGCTATAGAGTAAAGGTTTTGTAAGCCTTGTAAGTCTAAAGTTTACAGCACATATCATCAATGCAAAGCCCCCAGACTACTTTTGGTCTGGGAATAATGTTATTAACATAGTTTATATTTGATAAAAATTGTTCTGTCTACTGTATGGAGAGTGAATTAGAATGGATTTGGGGCAGCTGAGTAGAGGATAAGCAAATAGGTACAGAAAACCACTAGAAGATGAATGCAGAAATCCCAGAAAGAGATAATGGGGATTTGGGCTAGGATGGGAATGGAGGTGGTAGCAGCAGTACTAATTTTCAGATTAATAAAGTACTTACTATATCCCAGCATTTCTGTAATAATTTTACAAGTTTCCCAAAAAGAACACTGAGTATACAGCAAGGTTAAGTAACCTGTTGCATGTCACAGAAACTGTACACAGCGAATGAGGACGTGAACCAAGGCAGTCTAATTCTAGAACCAGTTCTTCACTACTATATACCATACACTGGTGATGAAAAAAAGAAATTGAACTAATTTGTGATAGATTTAAAAGGTAGAAACTTCTGGATACTAATTGGATGATACTGCCATTCACTGAGGTGGGAAAGACAGAAATCACCTTAAAGATATGTAGATGTATGAGGTGTAATAAAAAATATGGTGACTGTATACATTTAAAAGAATTATTACAGTAAGAGTTACATTGCCATTAATACCCTCAGAACACTTCCCCTCACGTTGAACACACTTGTCTCATCATTCTTGGCACTTTCTAAAGCAGTTCTGGAAGTCCTCTCCTGAGTATCTTTATTTGAGCTGTCGTGGCTGCCCCAACGTACTCCTTTGATTCAAAATGCTTACCTTTCATGGTCATTTTGAGTTTGGGGAAGAGCCAACAGTGTCAGATCCAGTCAACAAGGTGGATGAGGACACACTGTACGAGCATAAGGACTTCTCAGAGGATTTAAGAAATCACGAGCATAGGAAACAGCCTGAGAAATGAGCAAACGGTTTCATCCTCCATCACGACACTGCTATAAGTCACACACCACTTCTGCCACCGCAATTTCTATCAAATAAAAACAGTGCAGGGTGTCTTCATCCACTGAATCCACCGCACCCACCGAATCTGGCACTGTGCAACTTCTGGCTCTTCCCAAATTCAAAATGGCTGTGAAGTGTAAATGTTTTGAATCAATTCAGGACATTGAGGCAGCAATGAGAACAGAACAGGACACTCACGGAAGAGGACTTCCAGAACCGCTTCAGAAAGTGGCAAGAACAATGGATAAGTGTGTTCAAAGTGAGGGGGAACATTTTGAGGGGGATTAATGGCAATGTGTATTTTATGGTAATACACTTTTTTTTTAATTTAAACATTCACCATGATTTTTTTTATCACACCTCATAGAAGACTGGAATCCCAGTTAGGGTACTCCAAAATTTAGACTTCATGCAGAAAAGGAGATAAAATAGGAGGTAGAGAAGGAACCATCAGTGAAGTAGGAGGAAAACCAAGAAATGTGCTGCAGTGCCAAATAAGAGTGTTTAAGAACAAAGGTGAGGAAATTATTAATTTTAGGTAAAATAAGAGCAGCAAAATGACAGTGGATTTGGCAACATGGAGATAATATGTTGACCCTAACAAAAGCAGTTTCAAGAAATTGTAGAGAGGAAAGCACAAGTGGGATATATTGAGGAAAGGATGTGGTATGAAGAATTACAACAGCCACAAGAGACTATTCTTTCCAGAAGTTTGACCAGAGGTCTATAAAAAGGAGTCCACAGCTGGAGAGGGATGTGGAGTCAAACATTCTGTAATACCTAAAGTTAAGAGACATAACAATGCATTTGGCTGATGGAAATGATCCAGGGAGTGATAAAAGAAAAAAAATGGAATAATTGGAAAAATAGAAAGGGGTAGAATCTGGGGTACAGATAGAGAAGCTAGCCTTGGATAGAAGCAGAAACAATTCTTTTCCATATATAAGAAGGAAGGCAAGGTTTAAGTATAAAGGCAGACAGTTGAGCAAATTTGGTGGTGGGAAAATGAGAGAATTCTGATGTGGCAGTTGCTTTCTCCTCAAAGAACTATGAGGCAAAATTATTAACTGAAAGTACAATGGGATTAAGGGAGAAGAAAAATATACATAATACAACTCCTGACACTACAGAATAATTTTTAATTCATAAAATATAAAGAAATTAAAGAGCTTTCCACTGTGTCAGTTATCAAACATTACTGTAGAAAAAGATGTATCACATATATCAGCTTCAAATGTTTAAGAAACATTATAAAAGAGATAAATTTAAAATGGATGAAAAACTCTCTAGCTAACAAGTGGTGACAGCCATACTTCTGTGCCTTCCAAAGTTATGCTATATCCTTTTATCTACTGCCTTACCTATTTGTTTACAATTGTTCTTAAACTGTTTATCACGAGAATTAAGATATTAAGTATTATGTAACATTCATTGGCATAATTATATTCTGATGGATTCATAAACAATTTTCTATTGGCATTTATATCTACATATAGTGCTTTTAAAGCAAGACTTCAGCACAGAACTTTTCATAGCAGCGTATTACATACAATTTTCATTGTTATATTTTAAAATCACCCTAACCTAAGCAACAAGAACCACATATTTAACTAATTAGTTGCTGAACATTTTCTATATTTTATTCACACACATCATTTTTTCTTAATGTTGTAACCTTAATGGAAAAAATTCTTAAGCATTGGAAGCACAATATCAGCAACCTGCTGCTTCTGAAAGTATGCAATATTAAAAATAATTAAAAGTAATGTGAGCACTTGGGCTCATATTCTTATCCACTAAACTATATTATTCTCTGTAATCAAAAGCTTCAGGTAGTCTGAATCACATGAGACATTTTAAAACTGATATCCTAATTCATCTCCATCTGGACACATGTCCACAATAACTATTCATATCCACCATCACATTTACTGAACATTAGTCAAACACTGCACTAGATGGTTTATTCACACTTTTTGGAATTCACATGACAACATAGGTATTAAAATTCATATGTATAACAAGCTCAGGAAGATTAATAAGTAAGCTATTAAAGGCCTGATTCCAAAGCCCACACTTTCCCCATACCGTAATTCTCAGTTTTGCTGTGCATCAGAATGATTGGGAAAACCTGAGAAAACAAACCATTTCTTTGTCATTTTCTTTTTAAATACAGTGTGTTGGGACATGGGAGGGAAAGGATGGGAACCTCTGCAGGCTTCTGGTGCACAAATTACCTAGGCAGTCAACCAGCTGCCAAGTTATACTGTAAACTACAGCTGCTCTGAGTGAAGATGGATGCCACTGGAGACAAAAGATCCTCAGCAAGAAAGTCTGGAGGTGAGTCAATAGTACTCGTATTACGAAGATGACTTGGTAAGTTCCCATTGAAAGAAGAGAGATCTTAGGGCAATGGACTCTATAAGTACACTGAGTAGGGGTTTCAGATGGTAAAAACAGTAAATGAGGGAACTCACCATCATTTCAAAGAATCAAGTAATTCAGTGACAGGTAGTCAATCCATCTTTCCATACTTAGTGTTCCCAGCATTCTAAAAAGGACTCCAGTTCTACTATTTATTATTCAAAGGTCTGACTTAGTAAAAGTACATTTGACACAAATTCTAATGAGAGTTATCAGGAAAATTCATAACTTAATTAACTTCTCCAGGGCACACATCATAAAGAATATCATTTTAAAAAACATGCAAGCTAACATTTTCCTGTAATAGTGTCTAGAAGGAAGGTGAGTCAAGTAGGCATACAGAGGTCGGAGACAAATATCCCACACTGAAAAAGTAATAATAAAAGCTTGGCTATTATTTCCCTTAATATGGAAACTCACTGTCATGGTTTTTAACCATTTTGGTCATGAAATCCTTTCAGAATTTGATGAGAACTAGGATCTGCTCCTAAGAAAAATGCATATGCACTCAAAATTGCATGTGTAATTTCAGAGGATCTTGGGAAGCCACCTATAGTACAGAGACCTCCAGATCAAAAAGCTCTTTTTATTGAAATATTCCTAACAACTAGTAAGACCACATCAGAGATACTGTTTTCTTCCCTGAGTGAAACTCCTCTGTATTTATCATTTTTGTTTTCAAGCATCCAATTTGTGAGGTTTGACCAAAAGTTAAGTTAGGTCATATAACTCCACAGAAAAGCAGACAGAATGTAAAGAGAAAGTGGCACTATTCCAAGAGTTCAAGTGTGGTAACACAAGGAGAATTATTATCCAGGGAGAAAATTTTATTCTGTGGGTCTCCAGGGTTATTCCAATGATACCTATTAGGAGATTCAACCGGAAAAAGCAGGGTAGTTTACAATTTCTCTAAGGCCAACTTTCTATACTATATCAGAGAAAAGATGTAGAAAGAGCATGTGTCTTCTTGTAACACTGTAATAATCGTGGGTTGTGAAAAATTTCAATAGCTTAAAATGTTTAAAATACGTCCCAGCTTAGTTCTTCCCACAGGTAATCAAAGAATAGCGCCTTCTATTATTAATGAAACATTTTTTAAGGTGAATGTTGAGCTTCAAATTTTGAATTTTTGCTGATTTCAGTGCTATATATAACTGGAAGATTTTCACTTTTTCTCCTGGAAAGGTCTCCTTTACCTGCCAAGATAGTCTAGTTTCAGGTTTTAAATAAAGTTATAAATGGTTAAAACAAAAGTGGGTGATCGTTGAGAGTAGATAACATAATTCACATCTCAGTTAATCAGAATATCACTTAAAGATCTCTACAGTAGATGTCAGAGGAAAGAAAAGACTTTCTAGGTAAATAAACAGGTTAACACTGATTACAGAGCAACATGTTTGCACAGCATCTATTTTTGCTCTCTTTAGAAGGAATACAAATTACTTTTTTATCCTTTACTGAAATGGATTCTTGGGAGAGCTATAGTATGGTTCACATTTTTATACACAGCTGAAAACCAATGCAGAATTACAATATCTGACAGCTACTTTTATTATTAAAGAGACATTCAACCATTAAGTCAAAAGAAGTAAAGTGACCTGCCAAGATCATAAACAAATACACACTAGCTTTTAGAATCTAGGTTCCAGAATTTTCATCTTCTGCCTAAATGCATGGTTTTTCAACTTTTCACCACTCTTCTCAGAGATTTCAATTAAAATATTATGCTGATTAAGTGGTAAGTGCTATGAAATTGCCAAACAGAACTTCTGAGCTAGTAAAACTAAGACACCTAGAGATATTCTATGATTCTGACCTTTCAAAAAAGCCCTCAAGTCTATGACATAAAGTGAAATCTGGCTGAGGCTTCATTTGCAGTGATATGCTATCAGGGTGGCATGCAGGTGCAAGTCAGACAGAAGTAGAAATTGTCTAGGGCGGGCTACTGTGATCATCCATCCTGCTTTCCATAGCATGAATGAATCCAGCTCTCCCAATTTGAAATTTTGTGATTATGGACAAGATTCTAATTCTTCAGGTTTATTTTCTTCTGTTGAATGCTGAATCTTTTCAGAGGTCTGTGGTTGTTCTTTATTCCCTTATTATTAGAGGTGAGAAAAGAAAATTATCTAGGTATTTAAGTGATTTCTGAGATGCTTTGTGGGACCTACATCAATGGGTTTAGGCTCAGACAAGAATCTGTAATTTAATTTTGCAGATGAAAGATCCAAATGACCGTGGGCAGGAAGGAAGCAGCTGTATGCAACATGGAGCACTGTAGACTGCCTCCTAATTCAGGTACTTCTCCACAACCCACCAGCCTCCAGCACTGAGCTTAGTAGGATTCTGCTGGAGGCCCCTCTCACTTACTATCCAATG